>APFE030794722.1:24085-62179 GCA_000404065.3 Pinus taeda | reverse complement strand
ATGCTGTGTTCGGTGCGTTACGGTTTACAAGGCGGCAGACTCGGCTTCCTGTGGATAAAGGTTGCAAGCCTAATGGAGTCTCCCCATATATACGCGACGGTACGTGAGAGCCCAATCTGTACTAGCACTTATTGTTTCACCGTGGAGGAATCACCCAACCACTCAACGCTAAGCTACTAGGTTTAAAGACGCCGGAACACGTCTCTAGCCTAGACCTCTAGATGTTCTCGTTAAGTTCCAATGCGTTTTTAGGTAAATTTGGTTAATTTTACAGTTGATCTTGAATTAGGTTTGAGTTTGAGGTCCTACCGTATGATCTCTCAAAAACACCTAAATGCAACTATATGCCAAAGATCATCATTTTGTTCGATGAATTCTAGCTAAAAAGAGTTAAGGATCTTTCAAACAAACAAAACGAATTCAAGCAGTCACGCAACCTAATGCAACTAATAGCAAGGAAATGAAACTTTTCTTTTGAAAGCACAAAATAATGAGATGCTCTTTTCCTTTCGACTATTAATGCAAAAGATACTAGTTTGCTCTACTTTTTCAATGACATAAAAGTTCTTTTAGAATGAATTAGAGAGATAGCAACACTAAGTGAAAAGCTAAATCACTCAATGCACACACAAGACAATTCCCAAGTCACTAAAACCAGTTTCCCAAATCAAAGGAAAACAAAGCCTTATGAGCTATTGTAATCTAAGCTCAACAAGACAATGAGGAATTCAACGGAGGAAAGCAAACCACTTGGAACACAATCAATCACTTTCAACAATCACCAAACAAACGTGAAAGCAAAAACGAAGTTGGCTGGCCAACCAAGAACACCAAATCCCGAACGGGAGGCTAGACACACACGACCACTAGATGCCCTAGGGTTTGAGTGTGAAATCAATGGAGACAAGCGAACACCCGAAGGATGAGAGTCCACGACTAGAAAAACGACAGTCTGACACACTTCAGTAATTGCAAAAAGTCAAGACAAAACATAAACCAAGCAATAAGAACAAAAAGGAAGGCTTTGCGCAAACCGAAAACAGGCGATAAACGATCTCTCGTGGAACGAGGCCTCGCAAGCAGGCGAGTCACAGCTTAAACAAAGTTATCAAGCCAAAAGCCAAGTAGAAAAAGCAGGGGAAAGCCAAAACCAAGAGGTTCAGTAGGTCAATTTGGACAAAAAGAATTTTTACAGGATCAGCGCGGGTGACCCTACAGCAACAAGGCGATGATAGAAAAGTGTCTGTAGCAACTTTGCGCTGTCAGCGCGGAAGGACACGAATAAAGGGCGTTGGCCCGAAAAACCAGGTCAGTGCGACTGTCTGAATATACAAGCGTGATGGCAGAGACAACAAAGAAGACAGGATGCGATGTCAGCGCAGCTGTTTTAAAATAAAACGCACTGAGGCTGAAAAGCAAATAAATTTGAACAAAAACTTCCAAACCAAAACAACAGGTTTTCAAGGCAATTAAGGTAGTCCCTGGGACGAACCCAGAAACAAACCAACAGCAAAAAAAACAATCCCCAAACTTTGACAAAGGAGCAATAATCAAAACAAAGGTGACATACAAAGAGACAAGCAAGTATCCCCAGCGGAGTCACCAAATTGTTGGAGAGGTAAATCCCCTCTACGGATAGAGGCGATCCCTACTAGCCCAAAGGGGGTCTAGCAACAATCAAACAATGCTACACTGCAGGTCCCTAGTTGTAGTTAACAAGTGGGTAAGAGAAACCTACTTGGATTCCAATGCTATGTTTGTCGAAGAGGTGATCCTCTTGCTCCTTCGCTTCAGCCGATCACAATTCCCTGCTATCCTCACGGACGAACACCTGCACAAGCGAAGAGAGAGCAAACATGGGCATAAAATCTACTAACATCAACTATGTATCAGTCAGGAAGGATACAATTTACATTAATCATTCATAAGACAAATGGAAATGGAACCATAAGAATAGTCATCTATTTTTATTAATTAGAGAATAAAGTAAGGTACAACCGAAGTCCTGACGCTAAGTCCTTCCCTAGAGGGTCCAGCCAGCATGTCTTCCAAGCATTCACCTTTGAAGTAAATCTCCCAAGTCAAAGAGGTCTTCTCTCTCACATACAAGGCAACAAACTCATGACCTTCCTCAAGCTCAATAGCTATCCTCACACACAGCACCAAATGCCTACGAGCAGCACTATGCACTAAGGATTCTCAATTCAAGTCATATGTTCCAACTAGCTGCTCATGGGCAATGGAGGAGGCTTATAAAGGGAGAAGGAGTCTCCATGAATTGGTAAAGGGATGAGCTTCCTCCAAGATAGTGGATTGGTCAGTCGAACAGACATGCCAGAGAAAGGATGGCGACCTCAACAATGCTAACAACCAAGTCTGGAGGGATCTGGAAGGTTGGTTGTTAGAACAAATTCGCCCAAATAGGATCAGCGCAGGTGAGACACTGAGCTGGCGCGCTGACATCGCAGAACAACTATAGAGGAGGTCCGGTCAGCGCTCAACAAGGCAAACGGAGGGCGCGCTGTCCGTAAAATTGGACCAGCGCGGAAAAGACATGTGCTTCCGCGCTGGCAGTGCAACACATACACTGGCCTCACAACACAGTAGGGAGACTGACATGGTGGCAGTGACATTTTACTGTGTAACAGACCAAGTTGTGCCAGAGTTCACAAATTCTTTCCATACCCTTTGCATGAAGCTAGGTATTAAGGATACTGAGTGGCATTTGATGCTCAGGTACGCGATTGTCTACACAAGCACATCTAGGATGAGATGGAGTTCCTAAACATTTCCTCGCTCGACATGGCATATCGATACATAATAAATATTGAGCAGAAGTTTAAACATAAGAAGTGGGACTTTGGATCTGGAAATCCAAAGTAAGGAAAAGGTACCCCCAAACCATACAAAAAATGACTAAGCCAAGGCTGGGCTACTTAGGACAACACGCCGAAGTTGCAAGCAAAGAAAAACACCATGAAGATGAAGAAGGACATGGAAAAATGGTGTGAGTTCCATAAGAGCTCCACTCACAATACAAGTGAGTGTTGGGCCAAGAAGTCATTGGTGGCTGAATTGAAGGATTCCAAATCAGACACAGGTTCCGAATTTGAATAAGAACATGATAAGGAAATTGGCAAAGAGAAGAAAATCATTGATGCAGAGCCTAGTGCCACCATGGCCACCATAAAGATCTAGAAAATTGAGCCTGAAGATCCAAAGGAGGGGGAACGTCTCTTCCACTCACAAATGTGGGTGAAGGGTTCTCTGCTCCAGTTCATTGTCAATAGAGGCATCCAAAACAAACTCATTTAAGTTGAGGTTGTGAAGCGGTTGGGCCTAAAAACTATAGCACAGCCAGAGGAGTACACCATTAGGTGGCTTCACCAAGGACGAAATCTTCGCATCAGCCAATAGTGTCGCCTCCTCTACAGGATCAAGCCATTCATGAATGAGGTAATGTGTGCCATTTCTCCTCTTGAAGTTTCTAATGTATTGTTAGAACAACCATATTTATGGAAGTGACATTTTATATATGAGTCTAGACCTTTCTCTGTGATTATTACTTTGGCTAATACGTTGTACTGGATACTAGAGGTAGCCCCGCCTACTGCCATCTCTTTGATCACTACAAATCAATGCAATAAGATCATTTCCCAGACCAGGAATTTTTTTTCCTTATGATTCTCCCCTAAGGGAAGAGGAAGGTTGTGGCCACAACTTCTAGACAGGGCTCATCTACACAATAGGGACAAGGTCATGGAGGAGTATAGTGATATTTCCACCTCACCCATAAAATCATAACAATCGGAATTAAAAAATAAATTTTAGCAGAGGAGGAAAGTCTCAAATCACTACTTGATGCAAAAACTACATTAAAAAGCTTGAGCATAACCTATCCTGAAATGCACTAATCAGTGTTAGTGGAAAATATAACAATGCTGCGAAAACATGTACAAGAGTAAAACAATTAATACCATAAACAAAACATGAGAAATGTACAGCTCAAATAAGAGAAAATATGCATGAAAATTATACAAAATGAAAGAAGAAGCTAAGCCATGCAGGGACCCTCTGCACAGCCTTGGATTAACATGCTATCACTTCAAACCATGCTTTAAACAGTCATATGAAAAACAAAGTTTTTGTATTATGGAACAAAGGATATGTCTCTCGGTTACAACAACAAAATAACGCTAAAACAATAGTATCAAGACTAACTACTTACGTTGTAAACGCTTATATTTATAGAGAAAATAGATAACTATATTTTGGAGAAAATACTTCAGCAATGGACACATGAACATGTTAGAATCAGGAAGTTAAGCCTCTTGCTTGCCATGAATAGTAAATCTACGCAAAGTGGATGTTGGATTGCATTATGGAGATGGCCTACAGGTGGAAAAAATGGATCCATGAGTTCAGGAATGGTTTCGGGCTTCCTTGCATGTTGGAACAAAGTCCTAGTTGACATAGGACTTCTCTGTTGACCACCCTTTGACTGGTACCTTTCTTCATGAATTCAGGTAAGCAGATAGGACCTTGTCTGTTATGAAACCAGCTCAAAAAAGATAGAAAAGATAGATCAACGCCTTAGAATTCAGCCTCTTCGAGGGGGCAACCTCCTTTACATTACAGAAATGAACAATTCTTGATGATACAAATGAAAAGACCTCCTTTCTATATATAGGAGTCTAAGGGGTCATAACATAACCAAAGCCGACATAACAATAATAATGTAAGGGCACAATAATAATAATAGTGGGCTTCTATGGGGCACAATAGTAACAATATGGGCACTACATGGGTACATCAATATAATAAGTGGTTTGTACTAATAACAATAAGGGGTGACACTAGTAGTATAGGGGCCTAACAGAATCGTCGAGAACATTCATATTGGGGTTTCCTATTCTCCAGATGAGATCAGGGTTTATACTCAACCTTTTAAAGAATTTGGAGACGTCTTCGCATGGTCATACGAGGAAATTCCTGGTATTGATCCAGCAATAGTGGTGCATGAGATTTTGAATTATCCTGATGCCAAGCCTGTTCACCAACTTCTTCGCCCCATGCATCCATAAAACTCGCATTGAAATGATATGACTCTTTGCATCCTTTGAACCTCTTGTTGCTTATCTTGGTTTGTTTCTTTACAGGTAAATTCTAATAAACAGAAGTTAAAGGACATGTCAAGAATAATCAAGGCGAGGAGGAAGTCTGTAATACAGCAAGAACCATTCTTTCCCCCTAAAGAAGTGTCTAATATGTCTCTATTGTTTACAAATACTACATGCACTCTAGATGCAGGTTCTGCCTCCTGGGAGGCAATATACAAACTATTTGAGGATGAAAATATGAGAATAAATGTGAAATGGGCTACTACTGCTAATGGTTCTCCTCCAAGTAACAGTGACACATGGAATGATGTGGCCAATTCATTTCTTCACAGTATTGTTTCCCGCCCCAAAATTATAACGTATACAGATATGGTGAGATGGGTTGTTGACCATATGGACGTTACGGACAGATCGTTTATAACTTTGAAGTAGAAAGTTATTGGATCTTTTAAAGTTGAGTATTTAAGGAAACTGTATCATCTACCTCAACCTTAGAAGAAATATGATACACAATTTGTCCAGAAATTCATGCAAGAGAATATGAACCCTGTGGAGCTTATCATAGAATGGAGAAGGGAACCAAACAAACACAAGCGAGAGGATAGCGGTATGTATTCATTAGCCTCTATTGTTGTCCATTTCTCTCATATTGTTGCTATGTTATGTCGCCTCTATGGTTATCCAAATAGGAAAAAATTCTCTGAAGAACGGGTGTCATTGATAGAAGCCTTTGTTGATGGCTATATCATGGATTGGGAGACTATTTTATCCAACATTTAACCACTCAAATCCGCAATTATAGATAGAAGTGCAATGTTCTCGAAAGAGCGGCTCCTTTCTTTATGAGTTCCTATGTCATGGACATGATTTGTTTTTCTTATGATCTTCCATCTCTTAGATGGAAATGGACAAACGAATTTCCTAGTTCTATATATGTTTATCTCGATATCCTTTGGGAAACCAAATACCATGCTTACTTCTACAAAATTTGTCATAAGGTCATGTTCCCTATCCACCAAGAGGTCTTTGGTAGAAAATCCCCTATACTTACTGTAGAAGACGATAAAGAATTAAATCCTATAGGAAAGTGGTTTGGGGAAGATTAATTTACTTACATTCCGGTTTTTGGTAGCCTTGCCCATCCTCATGTTTTGCCCCTTTTTGTCCCAGATAAATTGTTGGCCAAGTAAGTCCCTTATCAAACAGTTGGTAAGGGATTAATTAAAGTACTTAAATATGCCAAGAAATCCGCCTAGCCATGTTTTCCCATCTCCTATGGTACCTATGCATTAGAGAATTTCAAGCATTCCTTAGTTGAAATTGAGATATTAAAAGCATTTAGTTTTCCAACCATACTAAACAGGGCATATAACCCTAATGGCGTAGCGAAATATGTTACAACACATGCTAAGCTCAAATTGTTTTCAAGTGAGCCTGACAAGTTTGATGATTTGTTTGAAATGGTTCCAAAGTATTATATGGTATAAAATTTGGCAGCAGACAATCTAAGTCCTGACGAATTGCTTAGATTCAATCAATATCGTCAGTGAAGAATATCCCATTTTCCTGAATCCTTATTAAAACAATTTCAACAAAACTCAGAAGCTTAAGATGCATCAACTTCCTCTTCAAAAGCTCCAATTCTTTCCCAAGTCTCTGAAACAGCTACTATAGTTGTTGAGAAAATAAGCGAAATTAAAGAGGAGATCAGAGTGGATGAAGTATGGGAGGAATTCAATAGTGTTTTGACAACAAAGGAAACTCGGGTTACAAGTATCTCAGTCGATATACAAGCATATCAGGTTAGAGTCAACAAAGAGATAGAACGGATTCCAGAAACCACAAAGACAACCTCATTTATTGTTGAGGCTTCCCAAGGTAATACTATTCCTAAAACTCACCAGAATAACATTAATGTTGAGATTATCAATCAATCAACTATTTTCGATGATATGGAAATAATTCATGCATTCCCTACTGCTAAGGAAGTCCTCAAGATTGAACAAATCTCGCCTTTGGACATATTTTACAGTCCAAAGCATAAAGCAATAATGAGAAGGTCAAGGAAGAAAAGAAAGTTAGAGAAATCGCAGGCGCTAATTACAAATGAGACTCCTTTTCAAGTTTTTTGTAAAGGAGCTCAAACAGCCCCTGATGAGGAATTGGAAAGATTATTTCAGTTCGCAGGAGCTTATGCTAGTGCTACCATTGATAAAGTTGCAGAAATACAACTGCTAATGAAAGAAAAAGATCAAAGGATTGTTCAATTTGAACAAACTTTCCAGATTGAAAAGAAAGCAATTGAGCAAAAATGGAAAACAAATCTTACTGGTTTATAGAAAAGTTTTAATGATTTAAAGCTACAATTTGAATCTGAAGTAAAGGACAAGGATGAACAGATACTGCAATTGCAACAAAGGATAAACCAACTGATGGAAAATCCAGATATAAATGAAGTTTGCGAGGAGGCATCATAACTAGACATACTCCTAAAAAACAAACAGGCTATCTTATGTCACAAATTGGCTTTAATTCATCACTTTTCAAAGACCAACGATTCTTTAGTAAACCAATTGTCTTATTTGAGGATGTTTTATGAAGATATTGACAAGAAAATTTTTGAGCATACAGATTGGCAAGACAATGCTCAGGGAAGATCATCTGATCTTCCTTGAATTAAATAATCACAAAAGGATATCATTTTCGGTGACTGGGACATCAAAATGAAACAGGCAGAAATGGCTATTATCAAAGCCAGAAATCTTGCCTCAAATTTCACCGAATACATTACAGATACCTTATTGCAAGCCAATCTAATTTAGGCATGCCTAGAGGATGCCTTGCCAAATGTCAAAGATTTAAAACAAACTTGGCAAGAAACATCTAAAAGGAAGGTTTAAGATATTCAGAGTTTATCACAAGCGAACCTTGAAATTTATTGGCATTTTCTAGTGAAGCCTTATAGTCAATGGATCGTACTAAGGTGTCTCTCGAATACAATAGTACAATTTCTTCCAACGCTTAGCGATGTAGTGTTTACGGGACAAATTTGCATGCAAATGGTACATCCCCCGAGCTGAAGCCGCTCATGGACATATACAATCTCAAAGAGCAGATGAAGAATCAATCTAAAGCACAGTCATGATTTCTTGTTACAACATATCACTAATTTAGTTGTCCTTTATCTTAGCTTAGTTTGTTGAAGTTTTTTTGAAGACTTTTATTTTAATTTTACTATTTTTGTAATATTAATATGTTATTTAAACCCATTTCATGCATTATAAAGAGGTCCAGAATTTTGAGAAGACGGCTTTGAACTTGTACTATTGTTTGATCCAAAGTTATCTAATTGAGAAACTGAGCCTAAAAGTTATCTTTTACATATTAAGCAGAGCGCTAATGCATCGGGTACTATTATCTTTATGTTATCCTTATGTATTACTGAATTAGATAGTGAATATCTTATACGTTATTTTGTTATATAAATGCTTTGAAAACAATCAGTGATTATCACTATTGATATATGCAAGATTGAATGATTTGTGATTATGTATGAGATAACGAGATCTTTTATGTGATTAAGTTTTAACAAACTAAATTATTTAAATATTTAATTAATTTAGTTTATCATATATGCTTTATTTTCATCGAAAGTATTGAATGATCTATATTTTTATATACTTTGTGAAATCTTTCTTTGAATCACATTCAAAGATATACTATCCCGGGAAATAAGTAGAATAAGTTTATTTAGTAATTTTCCTATTAGCTATAAAATCATTTCATCATTTTTCATTATGTTACTATATTAAATCTTTTTAAAATAGGAAACTCGTCCCTTTAGACCCAATCGGACCCACCAATTTCAACGGAAATGGTATTGCTTTAAGCTCCTGACCGGGTGGTGATCCCCGATATTGAGGTAGTCAACTTCCAGCCTTCAACATGTCATTAATGAAAATTTATGGAACATTATTACTAGGGAAAAAATAAAGTTTCATCACTAATTTGAAGGATTTGGATAGCTACTTCCCTAAAGAGTATTGGATCCTAGGTAGTGACTTAGACATGATATGAAGCTTGGATGAGAAAGAGGGGGATCCAAAGAATGGAATTGGTGGTATTATTATTCTAGGAGAAGATCCAGGAATTTAAAATAGTGGACATGGATACAATCAACGGAATACATACATGGAACTGTAATCGCCATAAGGGCCAGCGTCAAATGGCCTATCGCTTAGACCGCTTTTCCCTGTTAGAAAATATACTAATCAGGGGCATGTCTATGGAGGCATCAATTTTACCAAGCTTAAGAGCAGACCATTGGCCTATCAAATTAGAAATCGATCTGAAAATTGCCCCCCACAATAGGCCAACCAGATTTGAAAGCTTCTAGCTCCAAAATCGGGATTTTGTACCCCAATTGCAAAAATTGCAACAATATATCTCAGTCCAAGGAGATAACAATATGCAGAAATTTTAGCTTAAATTGAAAGAGCTTAAACTTAGGATGAAGCACTAGAATAGAATGTAGTTTGGTAATATCTTCTAAGAAAAAGGAAAACTAAAGGAGTGCATGGAAACACTTCAAGCTACCATTAACCAGCAAGGGAGAATGGATCATTTGGTCGAGGAAGTAAAGCTAATTCAATACCTTGAATCTCAAAGTAAATAGGGAGAGATATTTTGGCGTCAAAATTCTAGAATACAATGGTTGAAGGAGGGTGAAAGGAACACTATATTCTTCCATAGAGCCTTGGTTAAACATCGACACCACAACAGGATATTCTCCTTAACTTCTATCCAATGGCCTAGGCTAGTAGAGCATGAGAACATTGAGTAAGAGTTATTTTCCTATTTACATGATCTCTTATCAGACAATGGATCTAATAAGGACAATTCCATTTTGAGGATCATTGATTACATCCCACATCTCATCAATCCAAATCAAAATGCAACGTTGATGCATGAAATATCTTTCAACAAGGTGGAAGAAGTGGTCAAAGAGGTGCCTAGCAACAAAGCACATGGCCTAGATGGTTTCACGATATGATTTGTTAAGGTTTGTTGGCCATTCATTGGCAAGGAGGTCCACGCCTTGGTGGAGGAATCAAGAAGGCAAGAACAAGTATGGTATGGATTGAATGTTATGTTTCTTACCTTTATTCCTAAGACTAACAACTTTAGTACCACCAGTGGTCTCCGCACTATTGAAATATGCAATTTGATCTATAAGATCATCTCACTGTTCATTGTGAAATGGCTTAAACCACTGCTAAAGAATCTCATAGCCCCAGAACAAACTAGTTTCATAGAAGGTAGAAAAATCTTGGATGGAATCATCACGGTCCGTGAAATGGTTAATTTACCCAAAAAGAGAAGGAAACCACGAGTTTTTATCAAGTTAGACCTATCCAAGGCCTATGACAGACTAAACTGGAATTATTTGCTCAATATTCTGACAACATTTGGTTTCCACACCAGTTGGATCTGATGGATTAAGTCCTTAATCTCTACCCATTTTTTCTCTATTATTTTGAGTGGATCCCTTACTCATACCTTCAGAGTGTCCAAGTGCCTCTAGCAAGGGGATCCACTTTCCCCTTTCTTGTTCATTTTGGCAGCCGAATGCCTCAGAAGATATATCAAAGTTGCAGTGGACCAAGGGACTGTTAAAGGATTGTGGCTATGGGGTAATGATCTACCTATTACCCACCAACAATTCGTGGACAACCTAATGATATTTGAGGAACCAACCATTCAAGAGATTCGTGCATTAGATATGATCCTCTTATAATTTAGAGATGCTTCAGGCACTCTAGTTAATGGGGAGAAATCAAGTATGTACTTCTTCAACATAAATCCGCTAGTGCAAAGGAACTTGGTTCAGACCAATGGTTTCCAAATTGGATCCCTACCAGCTAAATATTTATGTGTCCTGCTTATGCCAAACTCACTGTGGGTTTCATGTTGGTTAGAGATCGGGAAATATATTTTGAGGAAATTGGAGAATTGGACATTTAGAACACTCAACCTTCTTAGCTACATCACTTTTTTGAAAGCAGTACTTCAAGCATTACCAAAGTTACCTGTTTTCAGTACTTCTGGAACCAAAAATTGTTTATAAAAACATTGTCTCTAGGTTTCATAAGTTCCTGTGGAAAGGGGTACAACAAGCCAAAAAATGGTCCCTTGTGTCATGGGAGAAGTTGTGTCTACCAAAATGGGGAGGAGGCTTAGGCATGATAGACCCTCAAACTATGAATAAAACTGTGGGAGCCAAATTATGGTGGTGTTGGCTCCAAGGAAGCCAAGAATTGTGGAAGCAAATATGGAACAGCAAATATAGCCTAGTGATTACTCAAGTTGACAAAGTGCGGCGCGAATATTTCTTGGTGGTTTCATCAATTTGGAATTTAGCTTCAAATCAAAAATCCTTTATCCAAAAACATATGTTCTAAGAAATAAGAGATGGGGGTATTACAAAATTTTAGGAGGAATCCTGGCAACAACTCCCAAAATTGGAAAGCAAAGAGGAGTTATGAAGTCTTAAAGAATACAAATCGAGGATAGGGGCAATAGTTGTTGTAGAATTTTGGAAGGAAGTATCCCCACAAGATCAGTGGTGTGAATGGAAATATTAGCAGCACTAGAATATGGACCAATTTTCAAAGGAAAGGCAGCTTCTAGATTAGCTATTAAGAGATTGGAAAATACAGATAGAAGGCGGGGGGAGGGGAGGGGAATTGATATGGGGATATCAAATGCATGGTGGGTTCACCACAAAAGAGGCCTATAGTGTCTTAGAAAATCACAAGGAAATCCTACAAGAGCCCCTTTGGAGAAAGATCTGGGAAAGAAAGTTGTGGCCAAAAGTTTTGAGCTTCCTTTGGCTAATAAGCCAACATTGGCTTATAACATGGGACATGCTAAGGAGGAAAGGATATGAATAACCCTCCTATTCACCCCTCTGCCAACAATAGGAGGAAAATATAGAACACGTGCTCAACACATGCCCAAACATGGAACTGATATGGTCCAAAATTTCTAGACTCTTGGGACATCTAGCTCGTACTCCTAAAAGTTTATGGGGAACTATGGATCTGTGGCACCCATTTCTATTTAAAAATAGGATCATGAATAGAGCCTATATCTTGATCATGGGAAACCTCTTGTGGAACGTATGGAAAGAGCTCAATAGAATCATCTTCAAAGATCAAAGGAGCTCAGGGGACAACATTTGGAAAAACATGAAGCTTAATATAAAATAAATGATCTTGTCAAAAAAATGGGAAGAGAATGACTGGAAGGTGGAAGGTGGGGAAGCCTAAATTCTGTGATCACTAGAAATATCTCAAAGTATGACTAGAATGGATGAACCCTGAAGCTCTAGTTTTCTTGGCTCATCACCATAGGCTTTCACTGTTCCTCCCCAAGACTTCATCAAGTTGAGTTTCAATGGAGCCTCAAAAGGGAACCCTGGGCCTGCGGGCTATAGGGGTTTATTTCGGGATGATCATGGTAACCCACTCAAGTTCTTTGTTGGTTATTGTGTACATGTTCGCAATAATGTGGTTGAAGTTAAGGCCCTTGAAAGAGGTCTTATTTTGGCTTATGATGTTAAATTGTAGCAAGAAAGGGCTTCAAATGGAGAAATTTGAATTTCCATATCAATAGGATGACTAGAGTTGTAGTTAGCAGGAGTGGAATGGCCAAGTCAGTTAAGTCAATCAATTAGAGTTTGTGGGCAATAAGTAGAGTTGTGCATGGGTTGATTGCTAATATCTAACAATCTAGTGGAGTTATAGTTAGTGAAACTCAGTTATCTGAGCTCTAGTCATGAATAGAGTCAGTAGGAGTTCAGTTGAGTAGTTGTAATTGTTGTTAACTCACTGATCTCTCAATTAACTAGTCAATTTACTAAAAATAACCCTATTCATGCATGGAATTTGAATTGCCTAGTTGAGTGGAGGGAGAAGGCATCAATGTAATCATTATTGTATACTAGTGAGTGTACAGTGTTTGCATGTAGCAAGTGACGCATTTCTATTGGGAATTGCACAAAACAAATAGGAGTTTTTCCTATTCTTTAGGAGCTAGTTTCCTCAAGTATTTCACAAGGAAACAAGAGGAGCAGGAAGCCTAGATTAAATATTTTCTAGAGCAGACTCAAGAGAAGGAGATTAGTATTGCAATGCAGGTTGAGCTTCAATGATGGAAGTTTTCATTGTAGCAAATCAATTTTTTCATTTGCTATAATACAAATAAAGGAGAGGTTTTTCCCAATTGGGCTCCCAAGTAAAAATATTATGTTCATTGTGATTGAATGATTGCATGTGTTTTTATTGTATGTTTTCTCTTCCATAGATTGAGTAGAAGAAATTTGTGACTATTGTTTTCAATTTGAATTCATTAGAAGCTAAAAATTTCGAGTTATTTCTACATGATATCAGATCTATTGAAAACTACATAAAAACTAGTTTCCTTATCAATCTCTCAAGAAATTTCGAATAGCATATTTTTGCGGTGCAAATCTTCTTCAGGGCAGAAACAATGCCTTTCAATGGATTTAGGCTTGAGTATGCATTAGAGGGCACCTTGAATTTTTGTGCCTAGAAAGATAGGATGGAAGCTTTGTTGGATGACAATGGATTATTGGAGTACAAACAAACATATATTTCAAAACCACCATCATCAAATGCACAACATCTAGCCCAGTGGAAGAAAGACATAGAAAAAGCTGAGAGGAATATCCTGGAGGGAGTCAGAGATCAAATGTGGTTTCGAATTTGCATGGAAATGAGACTCCATTTGCAATTTGGAAAACTCTAACATATCTATTCCAAACCAGCGGCGATGCCAAGAAATTTCCATTGAAAGATAAGCTCAAGAATATTTGAATGAAAAAAAATGAAACCATTGTGCAATACTTATCCAAATTCACTCATGTCAAAGATGAACTTGGAGTAGGAGGAGAAAATGTTCCATCATCTAAACTTGCGAGTTTAGCACTCAACCTTCTAAAGTCCTAGCACAGCTATCAGGATTCAGTTAATGGAAGAGTAAGCTCCCAGATTAGGAGAGAATTTGGTTTGGCTTGGTGCAAGTGGAGATTAGAAGATACACTAGAGATGGTGTCACATCCAAAACTGAGGAGGAAGAAAACTTTGCTCTTGCAGGAAAAAGAAACAAATCCAAAGGAAAGAAGGCCCAAGACAAGGTAGAATCCATCTAGAACCATGGAAAGAAGATAGACCTCAATAAAATTACATTTTTTCACTGTCATGAATATAGACACTATGCAACCAAGTGTCCACACAAGAAATCTAATAAGAAGCCTATAGGATCAACAGCAGGATATTCTCTCACATCAAAATTTGAGTTGGATTTCACCCTCATTGCATGCATCGCAAGTACTGTACGAGGCAATATATGGTACTTATATTTTGGTGTTTCATTTCATATGACAGGAAGTAAGGAGTTCTTCAACAACCTAGAGGAGAAGGGCCTACAATTATACATAGAACTTGGAGATGATGGAAGGTTTAGTACCAAAGGGATTGGCATTGTCACCTTTAAGAGGGAGTCAAGCTCCCATCTTCACCTAAAGAATGTAAAGTATGTGCCTAGTTTGAAGAAACTTTTAATTTTTGTAGTTGTACTTGAAAATCGAGGACATGATGTGGTGTTCAGTAATTTGGGGAAACTTTATCTGAAGCATGTTGCTACTAGAGAAGTAAAACAAATCAATGTTCAGGTTAAAAATATATACAAGCTAGAGGTGGATGCATGTGTTGCATTGAGCAGCAAGGAAGAAAATGTTTAGGGTCGAGATATTGGAGAGCTCTGGATAATCGCATGGGACACCTACACCATGGAGCTTTGAAAATAATGCAGCAAATCACCACTAGACTTAAAAAATGCACTCTTGATCAGCATGATGTGTGTAAGGAATGCACTCTTGGAAAATATGTCAAATCCTCCTTCCAGGGTCAAGATAACTAAGCTAGAGACATCTTGGAGCGAGTTCACTCAAATGTGTATGGACCTTTTTCTACAGTCTCAATTGCAAATCACGGGAATTATGTGATCTTCATAGATGATTTTTCTCACAAATGTTGGATCTATTTCATTAAGAAGGATGAGGTTGATTCAAAGTTTGTTTAATTTAAGGCCTTAGTTTAAAATGGGACTGGAAAGAAAATTAAATCCATGAGAAATGAAAATGGAGAAGAATATGTGTCTAATGCCTTCAAAGAGTTATGTGCCAAGGAGGGTATTAGAAGGGAGTTTATTGCACCCCACAACCCATAGTAAATTGGGGTTCCAGATAGTAAAAATAGAAGCATTGTAGGAGCCGCTAGAGCAATATTGAATGAATAGGGGTTGTCACTATCCCTATGGGCGGAAGCATGTAATACAATTATTTATTGGCATAAGAGGAGCCCTCACAAAATTCTTTGAATGATCACACCTAAAGAGGCTTTCCTTGGGAGGAAGCCATATGTCTCTGTTTTTCGCATCTTTGGATCCATGGTCTATTGTCATGTCTCCAAAGATAGTAGGAAAAAGTTGGAGCCCAATGAAAAGAGGTGGATCTTTGTAGGATACACAAAGACACCTCAAATTTATCGGGTGTATAGGCCCTCACTCAAGATCACTATTATGAGGAGGGATGTGAGATTTGATGAGGAGGAATTCATGAGTAGTTCTCTAGAGCGAGAGATGAGCATACCACCAAAGGAGGAGCTTCTAGCTCCAAAGGAAAAGCCTCAGTCAAATCCACAAGATGTTGTTGAGAAGCCACATTTGGAGTAGCAGAGAGAAGGTCTAATGGAGACACCCATATTGAAGAATCTAGGGCAAATAAGTGTAGTGTGATTCTTCGTTAATTGGTACCAATTTGTGGAGTATTTTTAATTTTTCTTGTTAGCTTATTCTTCTTCTTATTATTATTAGTGCATTTGTGTGTACTTCATCAAACTTCTACCAAAACATAAGAATAAGAACACGAGATGTTAGCCCTCTCCCAGGGCCAAAAAATCTCCTCTTGAGAGGCAAACCCTTTCGTGAATTTCTCTTATTGAAGCTTCTATTGATCAATGCCAAACCCTAAACCCTTGATAAGAATGTCCTCCAAGCAAAATTCAAGTCATCTCCTCTTCCCTGCACTTTGTTCCCCGGCACATTGGCTTCCTCCTTCCAACACTTTTCTCCCAGCGCTTTGTCTTCCTTCTTTGTTTTTTTTCTAGAGATAGACCTTCCTTGAGTGAGCCTTCTAAATGAGGTGTTCCTCTTCTATCCCTTGCTAAAGTAGACTTCTTCTTTGACTAAACGAGATCCTTCTTGATATATGAGTGTATGACTATACTATTGTTCTGCTACCCTAGTTTCTCGCACATGTGGGAGGTTCACTTGGTGTTGTATGCCCTTCTCTCCTTTGCTTGAGTGTCTTTCTTCTGTGCTTGAGTAGGAGGCCTTGTAGGCATAGATTTAGCCCCAAACAAAGATAGATGGATGAATATGAATTGTTGTTGTAATAGCTGCAAGGACAGCCCTTTGTTTCCTCGCACATGTGACTGTTGTAGCCCTTGAACAAACCTCTTTAACT
Organism: Pinus taeda; assembly: GCA_000404065.3. NCBI lineage: Eukaryota > Viridiplantae > Streptophyta > Pinopsida > Pinales > Pinaceae > Pinus > Pinus taeda. The sequence goes on along the minus strand of APFE030794722.1, from coordinate 45,448 downwards.
TCGGTTGTATACCCTTCTTCCTCGCTGCACTTTGAGACCCTTTTCCTTTGCTCTTTTCTACCTTTTTACCTTCACATATTTCAAAGAGAAATTCGTTGTCTTTTGAGGAGCAGACAGCCTCTATATATAGAGGTTTATCCCTCCTTTTAGGCCGACTTGTAGCTTTAAGGTCGGCTTGATTTTCTTTGCTGCAATAGGTGATTTTAATGGTGTCATTGCTTCTTTTGATGGTGTCTTTGCTTGGAGGATACTTGACTTTACTTGGAGGTGTCTTCTTTGACTTTTATACATAAATATACATAATGTAACATACCCTTAAGGTCTTCAACATAATAATTGTTTACTCTTTGACTCACCTATAGGACTTTAACATGTGCTAAACCTACTTCAATGGGCAAGAAACTCATTGACATATATTATAAAAATAATATTTATTTTCTTGAATAAGTACAAATATCAAAAGTACATTTATGAAGATTAAACCTAGTTACATTTCCTTCAATACTCCCTCTTGACTAGGGAGGTATTCATATAACATTACAAGGTGTTTGGCTATTATCAATCTTGAAAAATTCACATCAGAGAAACTAGATTTGCAATCCATCTATTATAGCATCATATCCATCAGCATTGTCATAGTGCAAGACCTTGACTAACTCTATCTCTTCAAGAGATCATGAGCTACAATGCTGGCAAGACCAATGATTTATAGGTACCTTCATCATTGTCTCTCAAGGTACATACCCACCCAGGTGTTCTCTGAGTATGACCTTCTAGGACTATTCTTGTCTTGGGTTCCAAGCCCTCAAAGAATATCGGTCCTTTTGCCCACTCTTCTCTGGGATGCCCTACACATCCTCAAAGAATATCAAATGTCAGATGATTACCCAATCCTCCCATTCTTTCTTCCCAAGTGAATACAATAATGTTGTGTCTATCTTCTGTCTACATTTCCATTCATGGCCTTCATCTAGACTTATGGTTGTTAGTCTTGGTCTAGTGCATGACCCATGAAATGGAAAAACAAAATTGTCACTCCTTTGTAATCAGGGGTGATCCAAAACTCCCTTTTTATCAGGGACTTGTCAAAGCTCCCTCTTAACTAGGGACTCTTTCATTAATCAACAACTTCTTCTTCATGGGTTCTTCAGTTGCTTGATCTCCTTCCTTTCTTTGAAGTCATGAAGTCTTTGTTATAACTTATCCTAGGTAGGGCACCATCCATCGATCACTTTCCTTCCTGGTTTTTCATGTCATTTCTTCCTTCGTGGAAAGTGGCTTTCTTGTCATACATCAAGTTTTCTTGTCATCTGGTTACTCCTTTGTCATCTTGTCCATGCTTCGGAATACTCTTCTCATGGATGCTTCATTGTACTTGTTTGTTTACATGCTTTGGCCTAGTAGCCCATCATGACTTCATCCTGGTATTGCTTCAACATTGTTTTTTCTTTCGTTGGATGGCTTCTTCATCACGACATCTTCATAGAGTAGAATCAGTTATCTGCATTTTTATATCTCCAAGGCCTTCATCAGTGTCAAGGGTCATTCCTTCCTTTGTCAACGTTTTCTTGCCTTCTTTTGGGAGATATCTTCAAAGTATCTTGTCAGATAGTGATTCTCGGTGATCATGGTGTTCTTCACATGATTGATCTCTTTCTTCATTTGTTCCTTCTTAGATATATGGGTCAACCATCTTATGCTTCTTGTGAGAGAATTTCTTCATTGCTTGCTTCCTGGACTAGTCAGCATTTCTTCTTTCTTAGTAGTCAGCAATCTTATACTCTTTATGTGAGCATATTCTTTTTTTGACCTTCATTGCAATGTAGTACATGCCTTCGAGCATGTCCTTGGTGAAAGAGATTCTTTCATACTTGATCATGTTATAGAACTATTCCATGACTCAATAATATACAAATGATAACATGACTAAACTTTGATGCATACATACCTCATCTTGATTCTCCTTTGATTGTCTTATCTTCAATTGGTTGTTCTTGGTGTGGCCTTCTTACTTCATCTTAGATTGCCTGCATATCCTTTTCTTGAATCCCATGAATGAGATTCCTAATGAGACATCTGCTTTGGTTTATGAAGATTCCATCATATGATCTTAAAGACCCTTATCTTGCAAATGTTTCTTTTCCTTTTGATGATGGAAGTCTTCTAAGATTTCTTAATCATGATCAATTTTCTTCCATCGTGGATGAGGTCCTATACTAGGTATGCTCCTACCCGAATATCTTGAGTTATATCTACCATTCCCTATATTCTAGAAGATATTTCTACCCATGCCTTTTTATTCTCATTATAAATGCTACATCTTCATGAGTATCTAAAACTCTATGTAATTGATGCTTCTAGATTCTAGAGGATGTTTCCAATCATGCAATTTTATTTTATTCCTACATGCTCTTATACTACTCAAAAACTTGAAAGAAGACTTGAAGTAAATAGTTTGACTTAGTCATAGTATAGATCAGGAGGATCTTCCTTCTTTTGCTTCTTGTTTTCTTCTTTCATTTCTTGAGTCACATGAGCTTCTTCCCTTTTGCTTTTGTTGTTGTTGTCCTTCTTAAACTTACCACAATTCCTTTTGTAATGTCCATATTCTTGGCATACAAAACATTGGAATTTGGACATGTCTTTGTTGTTTGTTCTTTGTGGACCAAATTTGCCAAATTTCCCTTTTCTCTTGGCTATGGTAGCAAATGCTTGCTCCTTTGATCCCACATCTTCCTTTGCTTTAAGTCTGGTTTCCTCTGCCCTGCATAGAGACCACATTTCACTGAGAGTGGTTGCTTCCTTCTTGGCATAGATGCTTGATGTGAAGTTGCTTCAATCCTCAGGTAGAGCATTGAGTACTACAGTTGCCATTTCTCTGTCATACATGACTTCCCCAAGCTCTTGAAATTGATTTTCCATTTCATATATTTTCATGAAGTAGGGAGCTATTCCTTCCTTTGTTATCTTCATCTTGTACAATTCATTCCTAGAGATATTACTTCTCTGGTTGTGGATACTATGAGTAGCTCTACTAGCTTATCATAAATTTCCTTTGATGTCTCAAATTTGGAGACATAGGAAATGAGAGTCTTTCATTGATTCTATTAGAATCCTTTGAGCTCTTGTCTCATCCTTATTGTACTTAGCTAAGGCTTGAGTTTGTTCCTTAGCACAGATAGTGATATTCCCTTTGACATGTTCTAAAAGTTCATTCTCCTTGAGAAGTAGATCAATCCTCTTCTTCCATGCAAGAAAGTTATTGGTACCTACCAATTTGTTGCTTTCCTTGCAAACATATTGTCGCACTCTGGAAAGGTACCAAAGGTAGAGTGATGTCACATAAACATCAGAGGCGAGTCGAAAATGCTCGCGTAAAGAGGTAGAGCATGGAGGGGCCTCAAAGCACGATGATGGGCGAAGCACAGAAAACAAGTCGTGGCGTCAGGGGGGGCTAGCGGAATGGAGGTAGAGTTAGATGAGGCGGTGGCGTAACTCAAACAGGGTCAACGAAGGTTGGTAGAGTGCATGGACCAAATGGAGGAAAGAATTGTGCATTTAGAGTATCATGTCCATGGTGAGTGCATAACCCCAGATCCTTTGGGGCAAGTTCTAGTGATTCTTGTATAAGCAAATCCTCTTATTCCCCGATGTTGGTGAGTTGTCTCTTAATCTTAGAAGTCTTTTGGTCATTTTGTTTCTGAATCCTCCATGAATTTCGACAATTTGTATTTAGTTTTTGTCACATCCCATAGGAGTGAGGCCAGAAGATTAGCTTAATTTGGGAAGAAATGTACACATACCTTTAATACAATAAAAATTGCAAAGAAATGGAAAATTTACATTGTGATTTTTAAACAACAAATTTAACAATTTGTTTCCATCTTTATAAAATGTTTTTCAAATTCCTTATAATTATATTTAAAAGCTTTATATACTATCAACGATAAATTATAATAAAAATTACAAAAGCACAACACATTTACGTGATCATTCCACGAAAGGTTTAACCTTTTATTTCTATCCCATTCTATGTTTTTCATTTAAAAAATAACATAAAATAGCCTTCTGATTTATTTTTTAAATCAATGTCGTTAAATAGAACGTGATCATTCCACGAAAGGTTTGACCTTTTATTTCTATCCTATTCTATATTTTTCATTTAAAAAATAACATAAAATAGCCTTCTGATTTATTTTTTAAATCAATGTCGTTATATAGAACATCAAATAGGAAACTACCAACAATACATCCCTCTTTTATATTTTTATATATGTCTGTGATAAGGTTCAAGCATGTGGAAGGGTTCACCGACTTATCATACATTCAAAACTAAAAGTGCCAAGCACGTATCAATATCCCAGACACTAAAGCAAAAAGCAAAGCACTTTTCGATGGATGCAAGAATGCAAATGTCAAGACATTCGAGGTGATGTACACAAAAACAAAATCATCGAGCACATCACTGATCCAAATCCCAAATTGGATTGCCAATAGTAGGCAATGTTTGCGATACATAACGCTTCAAGGAACCAATCTCATACTAACTCATATTACATGCTCATTCATTACTAGACAAACCGTCCTTGACTCTACAAAACCGCTATCCCACTTCAGCATAGTGTTGATGCAGCGACACCATATCAGCTTATTAAAGCTAATGTACAAGCTTCAGCCTTTTCGCATATTCCGTCCAGCACGGATGACCTCATCCACGAGAAGTAGTTGCGATGCAATTACAGGGCTGCACAGAACATTTATGTTAAGACTAACATTAAATCAACCAACAAAGCACAACCGATCTTGTACCAAGAGTATCAATCCTAGTTGCGAAAGATCTATTATAATATGACCCAAAACGAATTTTCTACTACCTATTGAGATTGGATAAGTGAAGATTAAAATTTGGTCGTGTTATAAACAGACAAGAAATTATTCCAGTGATAGTCCATGCCATGTCCAAACAATGGGACAACAGAAGACCACGTCAAAACTTATCTATCCATACCCAGAATTTATAATCTGGCGCTTGACAGAGTAGTTGTCGAAAATTCCCTCCAAGTATGGGTCCATCGGTTCTCCTGTATGATGATTTAAACCAACAATATTGCCTTTGTCATGCTCCACCTGCACAAAAATATATATCATCGGAATTAGGAACAGTCGATCTCTAAAAAAGCTCAAAAAACAGCTGAAACTTTTAACAAAAGACCCTACCTGTAGTCCAACCAAGACGTCTTGAGTATCTAGTCCAGAATTTTCTGCCAGAGTCTTGGGCACAACCAAAAGGGCATCAGCAAAGGCTTCAACTCCTAATTGTGCACGCTGCCAAAAGATAAAAGGAACAATAAAGAATTAGTAGCCAGAGGAAGAGCGAAAATTTTGTAATTGTTTTTGAAAGGGAGACCTAGGGCGAAAAAACAAAGGACAGATGATTAATAAGAACTTGTATATCGCTGCACTAAACAACAACTTTGCACGGGAAAAGAGTTATGGAATATTGTACATCAGGTGAGTAGTACCTGAGAAATCTTTGTTTCTTTCAATTACATATGACATCCCATTAAGACAAGACCAGAACAGATTTGAATATCATTATCAAAGCCCCTCTGATTGGTTTTTGTCTATGCAAAACTCCGTTCATGTTTATTACCAAAGTTCATAGATATTGTTATTTCTCTAATTATATTTTCAGCTCTTTACCCCTTTCCTGTCACAGGTAAAATTCCAAATACCAAACAGGACGTAAAACTCTAGTTCTTTTACCCTCTTTGGCAGGCCTCACAAATCACATCGTCTGAGGCAACTAACTTGTGAAAAAACAACAGCAAAAGACCATGGTCTTCTTTAGGTTTTAAAATAACAGTGTGAATGGCATCTAGATTCTAGCTCAAGTGGTTAAAAGAGAAGTTGTCATCCTCACAACCCAGGTTCAAATCCCACTTGTGGCATGCTTTCCTTGTGGGATTGCCTCCAAAAGGAACTGTTTCATGTGGATAGATTCCACAAGTCTGAGTGTGAAATTCCTCATGTTAACAGGAAGCATTTTAAACAAGAAAATAAAATAAGGCTCACCAATCAGACCCATGAGGCACTAATCAACCCACTGAATACAAGAACCAAGATGAGTCTGATACGAGAGTTTACAAGTCGTAATACTCTTAATTTAGATAAGTTATCAAGGAAATTTACGCTATAATACTATATGGACATTGTAAACTCTCCTTTTAATTAAGGATATTCTTTTTCTGACATTAATTGTATTATTTTTAATTTCCATGGTAGGGTTAACTCCCAAGATTTTCACGAGTCCGAGTTAACTCTTGTCAATTATCATTCAACTCCTCGAGTTATTCTTCAAACAGATTGTGGTAGCTTCGATTCTTATTTCTGAAATTGTGAATTTTTATAGAAATAATTAATGGTTCTCAATTTCAAGCAACTTAGGCTTCAGAATGAATGTACTGAAACCTGAAACAGGGCTGGCAACAAGCAAGTGTTGAACCAGGATCTGGAGGAAAATGTCATTGAAGAACCTGTCGACTAAAAATACATCATGTATGCAAAAGAAATGAAATATATATATGATCGTGTACATCAACGTAAATCCAAACCATTAAACACCAGATATGCAAAGCTCGTTCTTGTATATAGCATGAGAGGTATTTTTGTCATTTTATTTGCTTAATTTTCAGTTTTTTGGGAGTGTTTTTATACAGGTGCGACACAATTTTTTGAGGGCCAGGACACAGCTTTTTGAAGGTCACTACAAATCATAAACAGTCAATCTGGCCGGCTGAACCTACCAAACCAGTTGGATCAGAACAGAACCAGCCTACCAATGTAACCCTCTTTGGTGTGAACGTCCAGACCAGCAGGCTCATATGACACAGTTCAGAACACATGCAAAGAATATTAGAATTTAGAACTGTTTTTGAGCTATGTTGCACAAAACGCCGAAACATCATATATGTGTGTGTGTGTGTGTGTGTGTGTGTGTGTGTGTGCACGCGCGCGAGTGAATAACACATTATCTTGCAAGAAAGACAAAATAAAATGAAAAATATAAAATAAAATATAAAAACCCATAGATGACAATTTAGAAGGAAAACTAAGTCTATATTAACTCTCATAGATGATTACATCATGCCCGTATTTTGGCGTTTTGGGTACCAGTATGGCCCGAAACGCCGAGTTCCTACATAGTTTTTGAGACACTGCATACTCATATATTAATGCCAAGGGGCAGATACACATTTACAAAAATACGTGTACACTTAAAAAAGTTAGATTTTTAGTTAGAAAAAAGAAAAAATTGTCAAGATCAAGAGATAATAGCATACCCCCTGAACAGTCTTCTTGACAGTGTGTTTGAGATGCTGGCTTGCAGCAACTTCAAAAGCTCCAGCCCCCTGTAATCCACCATCAGAAAGAAAGGACACTAAGCACCTTATGTATTCTACAACTTCAGTAAAAAGAGCCATCCAGTATGTGCATACACCCAGAAATTAACAACCAAATCCTAGTCTAAATTGTTCGAAAATAAACAAATAAATAAAATCAAAGTTAAAATGTGTTTGAGATCTGTAATTGGTGGAACACAAGAGACAAAACAAAACAACAACAACATCATCATCATCAGCCACATTCCAAGGATAATCATCATCATCATCCACATGCAAGTTAAAATCTTATTATAGTATAAAAATACAAAGCATAATGAACAAATAGTAACATTAGAATCAAGTAAAGAATCTTGATTTATATCAGAAACATTCAACTCTAGTTCATTCAAGACAGGTGTTTAGAGAGCACCAATGTATAAACCAGTATTTTGATTACCTGTATTCTGCACACAACAGATTACATTGAACCTGAATTCAATAATGGAAGCAGTCCTGTTAAAATCAACCTGAATTTCAAACGTTCAATCTATTTCTCCAACATGCTCAGATAGATGAGAAATGTTGGTATAATGCCATCAATTGAGTGATCAGCTCCTCAACAACCTTTCTTTTATTTTTGTTTTAGACTGCTTTGTTAATTTCAGTAACTTACTTCGCCCATCCAATTTTAACTGTTGAGGGTAGAGTTAGCAGCTCAGACTCCAGAGATGATTTAGTCACACTATACTCGAAGAGGTTAAGCACCGTAAAAGTAGAAATCACCTCATCATTCTAAAATCAATAACTTTAGCGAGTCATCAAGGCAAAGATAGCAAAAGCCAAAATTGCAAATTTTTCTGTTTGGGATAAGAAATATTACTTAGTCAAACATATGATTATGCACCTGAAGTAAAAAGCTGGCTCTCGCAAAATTGAATGCAATGGGAAACATTTAACATGCTGAAAACCGGGTACCAAGCAGTCACATGACTTAGCCACTGTTCATTTCGATACACTCAAGAGGAATTTCCACAAGCATGGCAACATAAAAGAGAATTCACTAAATCATATTTAAATAGAGAATCTCATAAGTTTATGATAAAGAAGCAAAATAATTGACATGCAAATTCAGAACTCTCCTGGAATTCGAATCTAAAAAAACAAAAACCGGGGGGCAAGGGGGTGCTGGATTATTGCCAAGGATACTTGAAAACGTTTGAACAACATGCCTGAAAGTGGTCCCTATGGGAGAGAGACCTCAAATCATCCCTTGTTAATGTTCAAACACCTAATATTTTGAAGTTTCCATGGCATAAACACAAATATAACATAGTTTCAAGTTTCCCTTTGTACATCCATGATTCATAATTATAACATTTATAATTGAAAAGTTCAAGGTTATTGTTTTTTCAGTCTATGGTTTTTGAATGAATCAAAGCAGAATTGGAGACGATTGGAGACGATATGAATCACTAGAAACATAGTTAAAGGTTCATTGGCACCAAAGGTACATGAAATTTTGTTTGGAAACAGAAAAGCAAAAGAGCATGCAAAGTAAAGAGACATATAAACTATGTTCCACCAAATTTCTGAGAAATGCATGATGATGAGTCTTGATTCTTGAGGATATTTCAGTGGTGGTCATACTAGATGTCAGGGCTGCCAACGTAGGGCATCATATCCCAAAATTTAAATATTGAATATGTAAAGATACTAAAAATCAAAATATAATAATATACATATTTTTAATCCATAAATAATCACACATCAGTTAAAGCAGCAAAACCCTTGATCCAATTGGTAATTACATATTTGGAAATCTAGTTTGCTGTCCAAGAAATTTAAGGAGGAAATAGGAAAGTCTGACCCGAACTGGAACAGTTGAGGGCACCTCCCCCTTCAGATCAGAATATAGAGACCATTTGTTCAGATCAATGTTTTAAAAACCGGAACCAGTGACTGGACCCGTCCACCTAATGAACCGGGTTACCGACCGGAACCGGTTGAACCGGGACTGGTTAGGTCTAAACGAACCGGTTTCAGAAAAATACATTAAATAATTAATTTTTAATGAAAAAAACTATTTTTAAGATTTAAAACCATGATTCCAAGCCAACAGAGACAAAATATGCAAAGATTGCTCAGTGATATACCATGTAAAGGTGAATATATCAAAATGGCACCGAGTGCAATACATATCATCAACAAAATACATAAGCAATGAGGCTCTAAATGGCCTCTAGAGTGCAAAAACAAAGCCTACAAACTATGGGGCCAGTGGCCCACTACAAGACTCAAGTCTACATATATGATAATAGTGATCAACATTATCACTTGAAACTTCTCATGAGTCATCATGATCAAACTCAGTTGGTTGAGTCTCCACTCCCAAACTTTGCAGTCACAAACTTCCCTATTGGTTCAGTGGCTTGAGTCTCAAACTTCTGAAGGTACTCTGCCCTAATATGCCCTATTATTTCATTTGGTGCTCCACATGGCTTTACGTGGCCTCCTATCCTAGCCAAGTGTTGCTTGAACCTATTAATACCCCCTCCTTCAATGGATTTTTGGCAATATTTGCAAATCATTTTGCCATCAATCATATCACAATGAGCCCATGCAGTCTCTCTGGCTTTTGGAGGCATGATGCTTAAACTCTGTTGTTCCACTAATCGAGCAAAAACTCAACACTCTCCAAGCTCCCAAGCAAACTCACAAACACTCCAAATGAGATGTGTGAGACAAATGAGAGGGAAAAGGGCCTCTTAAAGGCTTGGAGAGGGTGTTTTTAGAGGGAAAGGACCCTTACTTTCACTCCCAAAACCCTAAACCACCTTGGATAAGTTGTTGTGTGGGTCCTCTGCAAGCATGGCAGGTAACCGATCGGTTAGGACCGGTTAGGGCCCATTTCTCGCCATAGACCTCCTAAACCAAGTTTTTGCTCCGGTTCCAACCAGTGGGCCTGCTAACCAGCTGGTTAGACCAGTAACCGATTAGCTAGGCCAATTTTTAAAACTATGGTTCAGATACATTCCAATGGCTCTAGGGAACAACAAATGTAGAAATGGAATATACCTTTCACGGAAAAACTCACTGATTCCAAGTCCACACTTCCAAAAGCTTATTATTCAGCCATGCCCTCATGAATTTCCCATTCAAGATTTACAGTATGAATAACAATGCTTTTCTCTTCTGGCCTAGAAGGGAGATGAACAATTTCAAGAATCCATTAAGCTTCTTAACGAATTTAGACACAGACTTGGAGAGTCAGGCTCTTTTGGCAACAGTAGCAACCAGACACTAAAAGGCAGCAAATTCATCCTCCAAAGGAAGACACCTCATAACCAACACAAACAAAATGATTTCTAACCTCTGAAATAAACTCAATGCACTTCCTTGTTGGGCAACACAGCTTACAATAGTGGTTGAAACTGAAAGAGAAAGAGGGCTTCCCTCACTGGGAAGTGCAAGCAATTACAGTGAAGATTCATACACTACCTTGCTGGGGAAATGGAAACACCATTCATCTCCATGAATATAAGAGGCCTCCATATAATTCACTTTCAAATGTTTAAATGAATAACCTACATAAATCTAATGAATAAAGTTAATAAGTATTACTGACTTAACATATTTAACGACTCAATGTCACTTGGGTCTAACTGAGGCAGTTGATAGGAGTGTTGTCTTACCGACCCACGATCAATTCCCACAATTGGCATGTTGAGCTCTTAATGACCAAATTGTTATACCAGCCTTGATCCCTAAAGAAAACAATTTAGTCTGGGTGCCATCCTTGGAACAAGGGAAATGCCCAGTGGATTCCCCCAGGACATTCTCCAAAATAGAGTTTGGGTTTCCAACAGTTGAAAGATGTTTGCAACCTCGAAGACACACAAAGAAAACTATGATTTATACAAGGCAAAAAACTAGATATTATAAACAATATCAAATTCTCATAATGGAGTTTGTTCTTCACTACCCAGTAGGCCAACCATAGCATACATGTTATGTCAATCAAACAAGACTCGTCAAGCAATCGCGATTAATCACGAGTCAGAATCTGTGCGCCCTCCAAATGATCCGATTCAAATCTCTATGAGTCAAACTCGAATTGACGAGTTTGACTCATGACTCACCGATTAAAGCTGATTCCAACGATTAATTCTGATTTATTTGATTTTCGGCCTTGACTCAGCGAGCATGGGTTTTTAAAGTTGAGGGTTTCCGCATTGCTAAAAATTAAACTCTGGTCATTCCAAAATTCATTTCTCACTGCTCAGGCCCGCAACTCATATGCCAAGAAGGTAAACCATAGAGGCATGGACATTGTTTCAGTTTCATACGTTCAATTACCAATCACTACTCACTATTACACAATCTAGACTCCATATCGAGCAGTCGCCAACATGAGCCTCTGTCCAGACTCCATATCAGGCAACCGCCAGCGTGTGCTCTATCCAAACTCCATATCGGCCCTCGGGCAAGCACGCATTACCTTCAATGCGCGTTACCTTCAAGCTTAGTCGCTTCACTATTCAACAATTGAGGTACACTGGCACTTGGCATAAATAATAGGTATATTACTATATTAAAGTTTCATGTCGTTTTCAATGGCAAATTTCAAGTTTCACTATTCAACAATCGAACGTATTCCTTTGGTTATGACTTGTCAACCCTATAAATGCGGCTTAAACAAATTTAAAAAATGCACTAAGAAATGGTTTCATAACAACCACCAATCAAGTCACCAAGCATTCCTTCCTTGGTTGATGTCTTGCCAACTCCAAAGGCTTTAACCTTGCATTCATAACTTTGGGTATTTGTGTTCTTCCAAAATTTGCTATTAATGTATTGGTTCAGTTGTCTTATACTAAACAAACCCACAAATTCAAGATTACAATGCGTTATTTGTTGATAATATTTCCTTTAGGTAGTATTTCCTCATATATACCTAATTGTGTTTCAAGGTCATAACGATATAGCAGGTCGAAATGTGCTTGAGTTATGGGACATACTCCTCTTTGATCTTAAACACAACCTCATATCCTTTAAAACCAACGCTCTTTTTTGTGAAGTTATATATGGCATTTTTAATTTTAATTTTTTATTGTCTTTTACAAGAGCCAAATTAAACAGAAGGCACAACTCCAAATCTTAACAAAAGCCACAACTTAAACACAAGTCCAAAACAATAACAATGCAAACGGAGAAGGACTTTGCTTGGTCTTATTGTGACAAGATTCCCATAGACCCCAAGCTCCTTTGCAAATTTTGCAAAGTGAAATGTAGTGGAGGCATTTATAGATCCAAGTACCACCATGCACAGATACCTTCAGTGCAAGTTTAGTCACTTCACTATTAAGCAATTGAGGTACGTTGGCACTTGGCATAAATAATAGGTATATTACTATATTGAAGTTTCATGTCATTTTCAATGGCAAGTTTCAAGTTTCACTATTCAGCAATCAAACATATTCATTTGGTTATGACTTGTCAACCCTATAAATGGGGCTTAAACCAATGTTTTAAAACTCCGACTCCGACACCGACTCGGCCGAGGGTTGACTCCGACTCCAACTCCAACTCCGACTTGGTATCAACTCGGCCGGCTTGATTTCAATGACTCAGTCGTTGTAAAAAATACATTAAATATTTAATTTTTTATAAAAAAACATAATTTTAGAGATTTTCATTCATGTTTCCAAACACACAGCATTAGAATATAGATAGAAGACAACATATGATCAAAGCAAGCTCATGTATATATCCATTATATCAAAATGGATACCCAGTGCATTGTCTAATACATACATGATGATGATATAGAGAATCGAGATCAAAACAAAAACACATAACAAATGATGCAAGATATTCTGATTATTAGAACACGGAAAATTCAATCCAAAAATTTGCACAATAAGGATGAAATTTTTTTTTGTTATTAAGCAGTGTCAGTCTGTTCATCCACTTCAAGTGGCTTTATTAACTTACCCTTAATCTCCATGTTCTATTTTGGATGTCTGATTAATCCTTGAATTCTGTTTTGGAGGAAAAGGAGGATGCATAGAGAAAAACATTTATGTGCATGGGGCATAAATTGTGCCTATTGCATGATGCATCAAAGGAGTGGATGCCACATTATTCTATAAAACTTAGGCATTGCTGATGATATATCATGGATCAAAACAACTATTGTAGAAGGTGTGGTGACAAGGAGAAAATGAACAAATTATTGGATTTATAATTATATTAATTTGTACTTCATCGAATGGAAAGATTCTTCTATTACTATAATTATGTTTGTCTCTAAATTTCCTTTAGGCTTAAAATTGACACCTTTGTGTCAATACTTTTCAAAAGAGGAGATGTGAAAGGTCGTGGTCTTTGTGAGGTCAGTGGGATTTGGTGATGTGCTATATGCAGCTAGTCAACTGACACTTCTGCAGCAAATATTGATGTCCGAGTTGTGTTTTAGAAACTATACATTTTGCAAGGTAAAACTCAGTTGTCTATGGGATTCAATTTTCGATTCTGTAGGCTCATAGTCTATCATTTATGATTCAAATAACCAATAATCAGAAAGTTCGTTTGCATGTTAAAATTCACAGTGAATTCAGTTTTAGTAAGAACATTGAATCTTTTGATTGATGATACTTAAGTTATTCCAAGCAATTCATCTGTAGCCTGGGCCTCTTTTTCTAACCCAGCCAGGTTAATGCTAGCTCAACCGAGCCAGTCGGGTTAATACTGAGCCAGCCGAGTTGTTAGACAACTCGGCCGGCTCGGTATTAACCCGGCAAGCCGAACCGAATCCAAGGCCGAGTTAATTTTTTTTTGGCCTGGCTCGGACCGACTCAGCCGAGTCGGTTCCAAGCCAGTCAGTGTTGAAATAGTGGCTTAAACAAATTTAAAAAATGCACTAAGAAATGGTTTCATAACAACCACCAATCAAGTCATCAAGCATTCCTTCCTTCGTCGATGTCTTGCCAACTCCAAAGGCTTTAGCCTTGCATTCACAACTTTGGGTATTTGTGTTCTTCCTATATCTATTATTGATGTATTGGTCCAGTTGTCTTATGCATTATTTGTTGATGGTATTTCCTTTAGGTAGCATGTCCTCATATATACCTAATTGCGTTTCAAGGTCATAATGATATAGCAAGTCGAAATGTGCTTGAGTTGTTGGACATACTCCTCTTTGATCTTAAACACAACCTCATATCTTTTAAAACCAACCCTCTTTTTCGTGAAGTTATATATGGCATTTTTAACTTTAATTTTTCATTGTCTTTTACAAGAGCCAAAATAAACAGAAGGCACAACTCCAAATCTTAACAAAAGCCATAACTTAAACACAAGTCCAAAACAACAACGATACATATGGAGAAGGACTGTGCTTGGTCTTATTGTGACAAGATTCCCGAAGACCCCAAGCTCCTTTGTAAATTTTGCAAAGTGAAATGTAGTGGAAGTATTTATAGATTCAAGTACCACCTTGCACAGATACCCAGCCATGATATAAGTCTCTACAAAAAGGTTGAGGAAGATGTCAAACACCAAACAATCTTGGCCCTTGATATGTTGAGTCAGCATAATGCCAAGAAAGCAAAGCAAAATGAAGCAATAGGAACTACTAGAGCTAGCCATTCTTCTTCCAATACCCCCTTGTCATCTCCCTCTGTTGAATCCTCAATGTCGTGCCCAAGTTTCCCACACATGCCTCCAAGTTCAAGTCAAACTCAAGGCCAAATGAATCCTCATGCGTTCAACACTGGAGATGGAAACATAAACACTTTTTTTGCTCCCCACACAAAACCCGGTGCCAAACCTACCTTGGATGCCAGTAGTTGGAAAAAAATGTCCATAGTCAGGCAAGGAAGGCCATTGCTAACTTTTGATACTATTATGTACATACCTTTCCACTGTGCAAGAAGTCCTTATTGGCAAGCTATGATTGATGCAATTGCTATATGAGAAAGGAGTAAGATGTTGACATGTACCCTTTGAGGCTTGAAGGCTTTATCGATTTATTAAATTTGTTTAAACTTTATTTTGTATGTTAAATGTTTTATTAAATTTTGTTGTCTTTTTAAGTTTTTACTATTTAGTATTTAGTACTTAATACTCACGAACCCTTGCCACTTGCTAGGTCTTTGGTGGCAAAACTTTGGTAATGATACATCAGATTTGAAGAGATGCACCATTCGAATCTTAAAGCAATCATGCAATGCTTCAGGTTGTGAGCACAACTAGAGCATGTTTGAGAAAATGCATTCTAAGAAGCGCAACCGATTGACACAAAAGGGCTTAAATGACCTTGTATTTGTTTATTACAACCTACGATTTCGCAACAAGCAAATACTAGGTGAGAGCCTGAATTTGAAGGTTTCATAATCTGATTTGCACTTTAAAGTTCAAACTTTAATTCACATTTCAATGTCTCATGATAGTGACAGGTTTAGATCATTCACCAATCGACCTTGAAGAGATATATTTTCAAACTACAAATGCAAAAGATTGGGTCCAATTGGAGGAGGCTCCTCTTTTAAACCTACATGACTCGGAGAACTTTGAGATTCAAGCAAGCGAGGAAGTGGGAGGAATCGCTTCTAGTTCTTGCTCTTAGAGTCTTAGTCACTGATTTTTTACTGATTAACATGCAGTATTTTGTAAACTTGTAGAAGCAGATGCCCCTGGTTCTATGTGGTCACTGGTTAGGACTCAGGACTCAAGACTCAGTACTTTAGATCATGTTTGGACTCATAACATATTCATTCATGATATTTTGGACATCTAATGATATTATGCATTATTTGGAGATGCCTTTATTGAATATCAATGAAAAATGTCTTTTTAATTAAATATATGTGTATATCTTTATTTATTGAATTCGCCGATTTTTTCCCAATCCGATTAAAACTCTTCACTCTTTTGCCTCGCCGATTTATTGTAGATTTTGAGTCTGGTAACATTGTGTTATGTATCTTCAAACATGTTTACTTACATGACCTAAAAAGCTGTGAATAGGAAAATATTCATACATCCATATTCTGCATGGATTGAGCCTGAGGTAGGAGTTCAACATTAAAGCTGTTTCACAATTTCCAATTTTATTAAACACCTTCTGCATTTTACTGTAAGATAGTTAATCAACAAACTATAGATGCATGCCACAAATTCCGCATGTTGGTTTTTGACTTGTGTCTCCACTTTGATGGGTATATCACAGCCATAATTTTGACCACCAAGTTCAATTTTTCCCTCTGCATTGCATATTTTCTTTTGTGGCCGCTGAGGGACAATTTTAGCTATAATATCCTGTTATCGCAATTAAAAATTCTTGCTTCTGTCAAAGAGTTGACATCATCCACAGTTTCCAGAGATTTTGACTTATATCTTATCATTAAAATTTCAAATTGAGGTTAACCATCGCAAAACTTCCCTGTATTTTAAAGTTTACACACAGCAGACTGTGCTTTACTAATTTTTTTTCAGTGACCATACACTTCCTTGCCTGGTAAGCTATGAAGTCAACAAAGAAAACACCAAAATGAAAAATAAACACATAACAAGTTCTCACCAAGACAACAGCTCTATCTTCAAGTGTGTTTTTAACAGCTCTCAGACCATCACGTACAGCATCCTTAATTTGAGCAATAGTATGATCATTAGGTCCTGCAAAAGCCAAGAAAATAAAAACTCCAAGAAAAACAGGATGCTTGCAGAGAGCTAAAAAGCAGCTGAGATAATTTATAATACTTCAGAAAGCCATAAATCCTGGTACATTTAACTCAGGCTGGGTAAGAGCCTAGATAAAGTATTATTTAGCATGTTCTTCATAGAGAGCGTAAAATGCTGTTTACAGATTTCCAGAACGTGCCTTTTATTAGAATTGTACACGAGTGAGGATTCCTAACATTTTCCACAAAGGTGTACTTTTCTTCCCCTAGGACATGCTCATATACAAGCCCAGCCCATCCAAGAACACTAGGAGTCAGATCATCAACAGAATTGACAGCCTCCCCACCACAAGCTAAAACCAACCTCTCCATATTGCGCCTCTTTGCTCTCCTCAAAGCTACAATCTGCAAAACAAAGATACAATAAAGAATTATTTAAAGGTCACAGCATATAAGAAACAAGAGAGCAAATGTTTTAAAAGCATCCAAAATATCTTCAATGCACCATAGTTACCCTCTGAGGATACCAATAAGGGTAACCATTATGCAACCTATCAATCATGCATCTGCTCAACTAATAGACCAATTGTGCACATAAATTCCAGAAGAAAAATTACAAATGGAACCATAACTCAATCAGAGGATTACATTATTATACTTAAACTGAGGCTTCTAAACAGTCATACACTGGAACACATCCCCACGGCATCAGGATGCATTTCCAGTGGAAAGACCATTACCAGGAATACCATGAACATCTAGAACAATTTTTCACTAGAACGATGGCTGGAAACCTGTAAGAGCAGTTATATTTTGTTGATTTCACTCTAAAATCCAACTTGCAAATTGTTGGAGAGAGAATTTCCCAAAACCATTAAATGTTCCTGCCACCAAGTCTAGTGGGTCTCACCTGCCTTTCCACACAACTATAAACCATAAAAGAAACCTGGAATCAAAACATAAAATCAATTCAAATAATGAATGTTGGTATTTGGTAGCAATTTGGAAACTTCGTAGCTGAAAACTCATCTGCATATGATTTTTGGCAATTTTCACTGGATTTGACATTGAAGAGCCATCCCAACTTCGATTTTAAGCTCTTTTGTGGGTAAAAAAATGCAACAGCAGAAGTTTGGCAATTTATCACTGAAATCATGGCTTGAAACCTACAAGAGCAGTTATTTTTTGTTCATTCCACTCTAGAGTCTACTTAAAAGGAGAGAATTTCTCAACACCATTAGCTGTTGATGTCATAAATGATGGACGCTGAGATGCTTCGAGCGCAGGGGATCCTCGTCATGTCTAGTGGATCCCACTAATCTTCTACACATCATAACCTAAGTAGCAGAACATGGTCCCCAGGGATGCCATGTCCTTATCCTACATATCAGGCATGGACCAGTGTTGAAAAAATTGGCATCGACAAAAAATCATCAAGGGTCCAGAAAACATCTTTTTGGCAACATTGAAAATATCGAGCAAAAAATGGCAAACCACACAAATGTTAAAAATACAAAATATATTCATTTTTTCAATCAGGAAAATTGCGATTTTTTTGGGCCAAAAAATCGGCTGTGTGAAAAAAACATGATTTTTCAGCACATCGCCGAAAAATCAGTGGTTTTATCAACATTGTCATGCACGCACCAGAACAACTGTTTGGCACGTGTCCTAAAACAGGAACCAGACATGTGCCAAAAACGTGTCTGACACATGCCCTAGACATGTCACACCTATTTGAATCTAAAAACACATTTTAATTTTTTACTGTTATTTTCTCACATACAGCTGGATCTTATGTTCTCTCTTTGTGCAGATGAAGGGTAAAATTGAGAATTGAAGGGATTCAAAGTGTTTTGTAAATGTTCTACTTTCCAGAAAAAATGGATCTTTACGTCTATTTCCAATTTTGTATTTGTAATATTTAAAATTTTTAATACAGGTAAAATTTTGCATACATACACACATACATACATATACATACATACATATATATATATATATATATATATACACACACATGTCATGTGTCAGACACTTGTACTTCTGTGTCCTCCATGTCTCATGTACTCACATCATGTGACTTAGAAACCTGTAAAAGATACCTGGAATCAAAGCATAAAATAAAGTCAAACAGTTACTGTCGATATTGGACAGCAGATCAGAAGCTTGGTAGCTGAAAACTCAACTGTAGATGATTTTTGGCATTTTTTCCAGTGGATTCAACATTGAACACATTAGAGAGGCATTCTAAGTTTGGTTTTAGGCTTTCTTGTGGAAAAAGTAACAGCAGAGGAAGTTTGACTATTTCTCACTTGACAGAGATTAATACAATTATCTTATCTTACCTATCTTATCACTGAAACAGTGGCTGGAAACCAGAAACTGCAATTTTTTGTTGATGTCCCTATAAAATCCACTTGCAAATTGTTGGGGTGTCAATTTCTCAAAACAGTTAGATATTCCTGTTATAAATAATGGAAGTTGAGATGACTCCATTAATCTTTGAGTGCGGGGAATCCATCCCCTTTTTTCGAAGGAAAATCTCATGAGGTACTCAACGGTTGCTTCCCGACATTTGCGGCTGGCATCCCTAGCAAAGCTGCCAGCATAGACTAGTGCACCTAACTCAGAGGGAATTCAAACTAGGTACCAGCTAGCAGAGAACAACCAAATACCCAACAACATTGGCAATAAACAGTTGAGCATCCATCACCTATCAAGAGGTGGGCACCATTTTACTGATTGGGCTGTATGACCACCCAGCATGGACTTAACAGCCATGATGGCCTCTGTTAATCAAATGCCCCCTTGTTCAGAGCATCCACTTCCTATTTTCCAAGGAAAAACTTAAATGGGAAACCCAAGGGATGCTTCTCCACATTCATGGATGGCATCCGTAGTAAAGTCGTCTACATCATAGTATTCAAAACCGGAACTGGCGACCGAACCAGTCCACCTAATAAACCGGGTTTCAAACCGAGACTGGTCAGATCTCAATGAACTGGTTTTTAAAAAATACATGAAATAATTATTTTTTAATGAAAAAAACTATTTTTAAGATTTAACGCCATGATTCCAAATCAATAGAGACAAAATATGCAAAGTTTGCTCATTTATAAACCATGTAAAGGTGAATATATCAAAATGGCACCAAGTGCAATACATATCATCGAAAAAAAACATAAGCAATGAACCTCTAAATGGCCTATAAAGTCCAAAAACAATGCTACAAGCTATGGGGCCATTGGCCTACTACAAGACTACAAGTCTACAAGTTATGGGGCCATTGACCTACTACTACAAGAATATAAGTCTACAGGTACATATCAGTGATCAGAATGATCATTTCTCATCATGATCAAACTAATCACCACTACTAGACACAAGATGATCAACACGAGCTACATAAACATCATCTGGATCAGACTTTGCGGATGCCTCAGCTTCATCTATAACCTCAGTAGTAGCACCAATAACAATAGAACTAGACCTAATGGAAGCACAACTTGGTCGAGTTGCACGACTAGTGCCTACCATTGATTGTTTGCCTTTGCTTGATCCGGCTACTAATTTTGGTTCTAATGGCACTATCAGATTTGCATTGGGATCAACCCCCCAAATCCATGTCAATATCAAAATCAACATCAAACTCAGGATCTTCAGTCTCCACCCATTCTAATGTTGGATCAATATCGTCCAACACAATGGGATCTAGACCAGGCCTTTTGTTCATCAATTGGTTGTGCCTCAATCGAAGATTGTATTGCACGAAGACAAGATAGTTTAACTGCTCTTTGTTCCAAACAGTTTCTCTTCTGCGTGTGTATGCGCTCAAAAACAGACAAATTGCGCTCACAAACTGAGGCACTGCATGTTTGATTGAGGGCTCTAACTGCAAACTTTTGCAATTGAGGACATTAGGCACCAAATGACTCCCACCAACATGCTTCAAAGAAAAAGACATTAATTAGTAACTTAGTTAATTTCATTACTTATTTACAAGTATTTACAAATAGTTTTAATTGTAAATTTGTAAACAATTGAACTTTAAAAGAAAAACAAATTGGAATTGCTTACCTAATTGATCCACATCTCTTGTTATCTTTGCCAAGTTTTTGCCAAAGGTACCTGCTGCCATACTGAAAAGAGTCTATGTATTTCCAACTAGTCGGAATGGTTAGGGACCATGGGCTACAAGCTAAGTTGCACGAAACGGGGAAACGAGTACGAGTTTCCGAAATGGGAAGCGATACGAAACGCAACCTCCCCAAATTTTGGAAACGGGGAAACGC
>APFE030794722.1:6997-23395 GCA_000404065.3 Pinus taeda | reverse complement strand
TTAAAAATTAAAAAAAAAAAATAAAAAGAGACGCAAGTTAATGAGGAAATGTGGGTCGTACGGCCCTGAAACGCATTTCCAGCCATACTAGCCATGTTTCCGTTTCGGGAAACGTGGCAGTACGGCCGGAAACGCGTTTCACGGTCGTACCAAACGCGTTTCCGCGTTTCGTACCCGTTTCCGTACGGAAACGGACCTCTATGCCACGTTTCTTGCAACATAGGCTACAAGCAATCATACAATCCATCTCTGACCTCCCCAACCTGTAAATCTCCTAGTCGAGTTTTATATTGATACTATGGGTTCAAAAAATACCCAACAGCATGTATAGGATAATGGAGTTGATTGTTCGATTTGTTATCAATGATCTCCTAAATAAGCCCATATTTAGCTAATTTATCCTTGTAAGTTGCATGTATCTACTCCTTTCCCTGATCCATCACCCATACTTGAAAATGAAAACTAGCTCCCTTAGCCTCCTTTTGAAGACGCCAACTCCACTAACAACTCCAAAATAGCTCCAAGTCCAACTCCAAGGCTCAAGCCTCCAAGATGACTACTCCAGCAAAAACTCAACACTCTCCAAGCTCCTAATGGGAGGGAGGTGTGAGGCAAATGAGAGAGGAGACCTCCTTTTATTGGCGCGGAGGTGTTGTTTTTGGAGGGAAACATCCCTTAGTTTCCCTCAAAACCACCTCTCAAGCCTCAAAAAATGTGTTTGGTGGCTCTGCAACTAGCTTGGCAATGAACCGGCCAGTCTATGCACGGTTTGACCCAAAAACCAACAAGGGAGGGCCGCTAACTAGTTTTTTCTATTGGTCTAATGGGTTTAGCCAATGAACCGGCCACTTTGACCGATTTTCGTTTCAGACTGGTCGGTTTTAAATACCATGGTCTACATAGACTATTGCGGTTAACCCAAGGTGGATTCAAACAAAGCATCAGCACTAAACTAGCCAAATGCCCAACAACATTAGCAACAATTGGTTGAGCTTAAACCCTTAGGCTTATGGAATCCAACACCTAGGGCATCCAACACCTATAAAGTTGTGATTCCTATAGTATTCAAAACTAGTCGGTTCAAACCGTAAACCAGTCAAACCAATCGGTTCATTAACCCAGGCCATCAAACCAGTTGAAAATCGAATTATCTTAGTGGCCCCACCAGTCTTTTGGTCTAACCGGCCAAAAACCAGCAGGTTTATGACAAAATCGGCCTGTTTTCCCATAAAAGGGGCAATTTTGTCATAAACAGGTCGGTTTATTACCAGGCCAGCCACAGACCTCACAGAATGAGGTTTTGTGAGTTTTGAAGAGAATCTAAGGGACACTTGGGGTTGTTTCTCTTCAAAAACAACCCTTCCAAGAAAAGCATGTCTCCCTTCTCATTTGCCTCACACATCTCAACCCTAGCAACGCTGGCAATCAACGGTAATGTTTAACTCTTAAAGTAAAAGTAACATTTCCTTTATCTTTCATTTTCATCCTTTTACTTAAATTTTTAACATTACCAATTTACCATGAAATGACTCGGGATGTTTGAGTGGTTTCGACCTCATTGAATTTCATATGGAGAAACTAGAATTTTAGATTTCACTCAAAATTCAGCAGACTTAATGGTTTTCAAGATTTCATGGTTTGGGGTTTTGCAATGTTTCCATTTGATCCTATCACGCGTGATGGTATGAGATTGGCATTTGATCAAGAGAATGAATCCCTTTAAGTACCTTGATGTTGGTGGCATTGATTGTTGAACTTTGTTGATGTTGGTGGTATTGATTGTTGAACTCCTCTACCATGGCCTTAACAAAAAGGTACCCTTCACTCAAACCAAAATCACTAGTTACGCATGTTAAAAATTTTCAATTTCTATTATATTATAAGGTTGAGCAATCCAAGTCTAAAGACTTTTGAGCTTGATGATGTTTATGTATCTCTTGTTGATGATCCCATTTCTAGTAGTGTTGAATCAATGATGAGTTTCACGAGTGATCATGTTGATGAGTGATTTGTAGTTTTGATGTCTAGTTTTGTTGCTACTACTACCACTACTATTGAGGTTGCAGAGGAGTTTTAGGAGTCCTCAAACTCTGAGCCAGATTATTTAAGTAGAGCTCATGTTGATGATCCCATGTCTAGTAATGGTGATGAGTTTGATCATGTTGATCACTAATATGTAGACTTGTAGTAGGCCAGTGGCAGCATAGCTTGCAGCATTGTTTTTGGACTTTAGAGGCCATTTAGAGCCTCATTGATTATGTATTTTGTTGTTGATATGTATTTCACTCGGTGCCATTTTGATATATTCACCTTTACATGGTATATAGATGAACAAACTTTGCATATTTTGTCTCTATTTGTTTGGAATCATGGTTTTAAATCTTAAAAATAGTTTTTTCCATTAAAAAATAAGTATTTCACGTATTTTTTTAAAGACCGGTTCATTGAGATCTGACCAGTCCCGGTTTGAAACCCGGTTTGATAGGTGGAATGGTCAGGTCACCGGTTTCGGTTTTGAATACTATGGTTGGGACACCATCTCACCATTTAGAGCATATGACCACCGAGTCCTGACTCAATGACCATGATGGCCTCTGCTAATCAAGTGTCCACCATGTAGACACATCCTAGACTACAAGAGGCAAACATGTCACTTTTGGAGGGATTTGAAACCTGGTGGCGGCAACAGCACTTGCGTGGTTTCACCGATAAGGGAATCACCCTTTCACTGCAATCACAACTGATCGTTTCAATGATTATGTAATTATTCGTGAATGTTTTCAATTAATTACTTCAAAATAATTAAAAAATCTTTTTTTGGGTAATATCCCCAAGATACCTTGCCACCACCAGAAATTTGAGGGGTTTCTTCAGACATATTGGATACAAATACCTGAATTCCCCCTGTGCCAGAAAATCTTGGTGGAGGACTGCTTATAAAAATAACTACAAAATGTACAACCATATTAGACGTAGTGTCATGCATAAAACTGCTTCGGCTTCCTATAGGCTATGGCACTGGAAACTTCTTTTTTCTGAATTCTGTTCTAATTACACATCTCTATTCAACATATAAACCATTCCTCGAGATACATTGCAGAAGAAACTTTGCAAAATGACACAATCCAAGGATTCCAATACATTTTCACTTAGACATAGGATATTAAAACAACTACAAAAACAGGGATCAGACAAAGAATTTATCATGAAATAAAGATGCAGAATATAATACAACTTTCAATTGTAATGGAAACTTTTCTTCTGAATTGCAATTCTATTTTTTTTTTTTGCAAATTACAGTGATCTGTGATACAAAGAAATGCCACAACCAGGGACACGACATATCGGTCAACTGACATAAGTGAATTTTCTAACCCCAGCAACCTGGCTAATTAATTCCTAGAAGATTATTAAGCAGAACTAGTGAATAAAAGAGCACAGCTGAGATTTTAACACATAAAAAATAGATAACAGCAGGAGCAAATTAATACATCAATCTCAAACACATGCACACATAGTTTCTGCCCTTAAAAATCTGTTGTTTCATTAACAAAAATCTACAGCATAGAAGGGCTACCTTGCTGGGATAATGCTCCTCTAAGGAAAAACGCAAATACAACAATAAACCTGGAAATGGTCCAGCTGATCAAACCCTTGACCTGTCCTTCAATCTATCCTTGCACTCTTCCTCAAACCCTGCACACTTGGATGAAAATCCTTCTTCACCCAAGCACTGAGATCTCACTGTCACTGTCTTGTGCTCACTTGATGTGTCTTCTCCCTTGACTTAGCCTTCCTAAGTTTGAGTTCTTGACCAGATCCACAACCCTAATCTCCAAAGTGATTGATGGTTGAGATTAGATCTCAACATCACTTGAGATCAATGGTTGAGATTCATCTAATTCACTAATACAAACAACCTTTGCATTTCATTAAATTAACTCACTTTATATTATTAAAGTCAATTACTTTAATATTTAAAGTAATTGCTAAGGTTAAGGGTCAGTTAGGTGACTTCCTCATGTCTAGACACTTAGATCTCCGCAAAAATTACCCACCTGAGCTACTAACATCAACACTCTGTCTTAGTAAAGATTCTAGAAGAACCACCTGGAACTGGCTTCCCCTCTGGTGTTACCACATTGTCCCATGCATCATCCTTCGCCATAGCTTTCTTCTAAACCTCATGTTTTGTTGCCTCTTCGATGACGCTAGTCATTAATGCCATATAGTTCAAAACTTCTTCGGAGGCCTGCTCTCCTTGAATGTGCTCCTAGGTGCCTCCACATTTCCTTAAACATCCTTCAATGTCTACTCCAACAACCTGGGTCTCTTGATAAAATTGAAAGGAATTACTGACTCTCCAACTAAAGGTTGGCTCCCTAAACTGGAAGCCTCTACATGCTGCACTACCTTTGAAACCTCCTACCCATCCTCTGTCGCTACTATTGGCAACTCATGAGACTTCCTCAATGCCAAGTTCTCTTTGAACTTAACATCTCTACTCGCAATTGTCTTCCTCTATGCTGGTATGAAGATCCCGTAAGCTTTTGAAGTCTCGTTGTATCCACAAAATATCTCCTTCACTCTTGAAGGCTCCAGCATCGTCCTCTTCTCCATAAGCAGATGGATGTACACTATAAAACCAAAGATTCTCAAGTGTCCTATCTATGCTTCACTCCTGTGAACATTTCCTCAAGAGTCTTGTCTGCCAATATCCTATGAGGACTCTTCTTTTGCACATAAACTACAATGTTACACACATCTACCTAAAGAAACATAGGTAGCTCTTGCTCATGTAGGATAGCCTTAACTGAACCAACGATGGACTAATTCTCTCTCCACAATCCCACTTCTGAGGGTTGTAGGAGACTGTCATCTCCCTCTTAATCCCTGCCTCCTTGCAAAAATCCTTAAAATAGTTATCTTATATTATCTTGGTCATTAATATAATTATCTTATATTGAAATCGTTGGTGGTATAGTCTCCCCCATTATCTGATGTCAAAACGTTGATATTCTCACCTAATTCTCAACCTGGGCCTTGAATTCTTCGAACTGATTGAAGAACTCATCCTTCATCTCCAAGAAGAAGATACAGATTTTCTTGGAATAATCATACATAAACATGACATAGTGTTATGCTCTTTGCACTTATGACACTAACATCAACACACATACATATGAATGAACAAGATCCAACATCCCCTTGAACCTACTCTTGCTGCTAGGAAAAGCACCCTTGCATTATTGCCAAGCGCACACCCTTGACGCATGCCCTAATGCTCAATACCAAACTTTGGGAGACCAGTAACAATCTCCCTCGGGATTGGCAACACCCTTAGTGCAAGTGTCCCATCCTCATGTGCCATAGCTCACACAAGTTGTACCTATCATGTACCAATGCCTAAATTGGTTTTCCCATCAACGTGTATAAGTTGTTCTTTCTAACCCTGATGGTTGTTACTATTGTGTTTAGGCTACGCTTCGTTGGATGAATGTAATGGACCCCCAAATTACATATTAAAAAGATAAACACACATATATATCTTGTTACTTATAAATAATCCAATACTGACATATGGTCATTGATAAAGAATGTTCTTTAAACAAATGTTCTATATCCAAGGTCATTCAAAGGTAATATTCCCCATGAGTACATTTCTAAGTGAAATTTCAATTAGCATCATGTACATAGACCATTAAGGCTATCATAAATTACTTTCTATATATATATATATATTTGAAAGAAATGAAACTTGAACCCCTAACCTTGGGTTCAGCAATTACTTGAACCAACCTTGACTATCCACAACGTCTCTTTACATGAATACATTGTTTATCTTCTAATTAAAATTTGTTTGGGTACTATGAAAGCATTGTGTTATCTTTACTCCATGGCTACTCGAACCCTAGACATGTGTGCCATTTTAACATGCATGTGCCTCATATCACTATTGAGCCCTCATATTATGTGCTATACAAATTTTCTACTATATTCTAAGGTCTTATTAAACTCATGATATTTTATGATATTTAAGATTTGGTCCCATCGTCAATCGAACACAACATGTTCAGACCTCAAGTCAAACATTCTACCACTATGCCACGAATCTGGCTTTTGAGATTCGTCCGTCGTGAATCGAACACACCACCTTCAGTTCTCAAGTTAAATGCTCTACCAATATGCCACAAATCCCCTTCCCAAGTCACATTTGTTATACACAATGTTGCAAGTCCTAACCTACGTGTCAAATATGTAATTATTCCCTCTGAACTGCCCATGTGACAAGATCAGAAATGGATGGCTCCAATGAATTTTGATGATCGAACAGTGACAAGGGTTTGATGAATCATGTCATTTCTATTGACTACCCTTCCGGATTGTCATTTGGTATTGTTCATTCTTTGCATCCAGTGAATTCTGCGGGGATAAGCTAGGGTTTAACCTTTGTCCTATGTTCCTCTGTGTTTGATGGCACTTGGATTCCACAGTGAAATGTTTTCATTTGTAACCCTTCATGCTGCTGGTGTTAGGTAAACTCTTAGTTCTCTATTAACTATTTTTGGTGAGGGTTTTTATCAGTTTTGCCTTTGACTTATCATCTAATCAAAGGAACAGAAACTTGCATATATTCTTTGGGTTTTCCAAGTTCTTTGAGGAGCTCTTCATAAACATCTACTGGCTAATGGTTCCCTTGGGGTTTTGCAGATCAGTGAAGATCTTTTCAAAACGCTTTGATGGTTTATATTTTCTTGGGAGTTTGCAGAGATCTCTCGTCTTCAGAGAAGGTAACTTTGAAGCAATAGCCCCTAAATTTTATATCCACTACAGTGTCGAGCCACTTAAATTTTTTAGACATTCAGGAAAAAAAAATGTGTCCACTTTGAAAGTATCAAACCATTGGCATCTGGAATGTTGTATTCCCCTCTCAGACCCTTCTCACCTCAGCTGAGCATGATTAACAATGGTTACATTAAATTTTTAACAGTTAAGAGAATTTCACTGCAATCCTTTTATCTTAGATTTTAATACGAGTGTTTTTTTCGATTGAAGACATGAATTGTCGAGGAAACCCCTAACAACATAGTATTAGTTGGAGGATGCAGAGATTCTGACCAGGTATCAATCCAAACTCTACCACTCCTTTCTAAATATCAAAAACTAGGGTTTTTTGTGTCTTTAAGTTATTCTCAGTGTTTGGCATATTTTCTTTTTGAATAAGTGTCTGTATTCAAGTATTAAACCCTTGTACTAAGCTTATCATCAAAATGTTACTGGTTTTATTTTCAAACAACCAATCTACTTGTTTCAAAAAGGGGTTTCCAAGTTCAAGTGAATTAATACTATAGAAACATTGGTTTATATTATGAAATCCACCTTTCCTATTTTAAAAGATTATAGTCTTCAACAATATGCTCAGGTTTTCTAATTATCCCTATGTTTCCATCAAGTCTTTCAAGGTCATTGATGTTGGGAAAAACTCTCAAGGCAATTTGTGATGGTTATTAGATATGTGATGGGTGCAGATGACAGAGAACGTAGAGATGAACTGAACGCATCAAAAATCATCGAAATCTGAGTTGCCTATAAGGAGAAATTAATTTATGAAGTTCAAGTGTCGGCTTGGTTAAGGTCTGCCTAGTGGTTGGAGGCCTTATGACAACTAGACAAGCCCTCTTGGATGTTTTGGTGAAGCCCTCATGTTAGGATATAAATATGAGGCAAGTGAGGTCACTTTAGACCATCCAAGTGCATCAAATCTCATCCAATACATCTTTGAGGCAGTCGCATGAGCAGAGGGCATAGGCATGGGAGAGAGGAGTTGTTTTAGGCATGTTTGTGTCTCATTACAGGTCTGAGCTATTGCAGGAGGGGATCGCATGACACGAGAGTGTTTTAGGGTTGTTTTATGGTGTATTATTATGTGGGAAGGTTTGTTTTGTACAGCAAAGGGGTCTAGTCTATTAGAGGAGGCATGATGATTGTTTGGAGCAACAAACAAAAAGTTCACAGCCTATATCTTTGTTGATTTCGGGTAGCATCAGATGTGCTCTAGCCATGAAAATTGGTGGAGAGGCTAAAGCACATGAGATCTCCAAAACCCATAAATGGTTTGGACGGATTGTACCTGGTTTGGGAGATATTAAAATAATTAATATTTTTAATGGAGTTCCCAAGTATAAACTTAGTAAAAATAAATAATTAATGGGTATTAATATAAAACTGGGTTAGAAGGGTCCAAAAGTCATGGATCAAGCCAAATCTAATCTTAGTCGTTGATTAGAGATTTAATCTCAGTCGTTGATGGACCAATGAGAAAAGAATAAGAAGAGGCTCGAGGGTCAGTTGGAGAACACACTGAGCGAGACCCATCAATTCAATTTCTGGAGCGAGGTTAGCTGAGAAATTCGAACTAGTGGTCTAAAGAGCAGCAGGAGGCAGCGAGTACGGAACATGAGTCAGGAACAACACCAGAAGATCAACGCAAAGGTTGGAGAGGCAGATGCAGAGGCAGCAGACTGCAAAGTGACTGGAGGGCCTGTGTGGGTGACGCAGAGAGGCCCACTGCTGACGCGAAGAGGCAGGGGCTGACGCAGAGGGTCTGGGAGCTACACAAAGGTCAGCCAGGTTGATGCTAAAACTGGGAGAAGCGCTGGAGAATTTTCTCTTTGTTGGGTAAGCCAGTTTGGCACCCAGTTGTACTGAAGAATTGCTGAATAATAAAATCCTCCCTTACTGCACCGGTTTTCCCACATTGGGTTTTTCCAGGGACTCTTGTCCAAAATATCTATGTCGATGTGTTAATTCTTGTGCAAGTGTTTGTTTTTGTATTATGGTGTGATATCTACGGCAGAATTTATTTTAATGTTTACTGAAGGATTTTCATAAATAACTTATTGGGAGAATAAGTAGGTAAAATAACCCAGTTGTTGCAGTGATACAATTTTCACAACCTTGTGTTGGAAGAGAACAGAACCTGAACTGTTGCAGGAGAAGGGTGTAGTGAGGCCTTGGGAGGGCTAGAAACTCTTCTTAAGGGCAGCATTTAGGAGCAAGCGCAAGGTCGCAGCTGTTGAGGTTGTTTTGGTGGAGGGGAGACGAGTTGAAGCAGTGTATCATCAACCCTAACTAGGACCAGAACCCTAACCCTATTGCAGTTGGACAGACCTAAAATAGAGGTATGTATTGGTGATTGTGAGGTTGTATTGATGCTAGGGATGGAGTCCTAATTTAGACAGTTGTGTTGGACATCTTGCAGTTGGTGAAGGGCAGCAAGTAAGCATCCAAAGTAACCCTAGAACAACTGACAAGGACTTTGGACCGCTATGAGTTGGGTGAAGTTTTGGTAGTCTGAGTAGCTCTTTGATGGACTAAGGAGGCTACTGGACGAGGCAAATAGAGCTCAAGGTTTGGCCAGCCAGAGGAGCAGATTGTTGGAGCGCGTGTTCATCTTTGGAGAAGCGACATTTGATGGTGATAGGTGACAGCCCTCCTGCTCTATGTTAGTCTTCTTTGGAGCAGCGCAGGAAGACTATAGTGGGAAGAAGACCCTAAGTAGCTTAGGAGCAGCAGTGGGCAGATGTGAGTTGTTCACAAAAAGAGTTGTGAACAACTCAACATGAATCTCAATGTGTTGGTGCGTTGATGGACAAACGATAAATAAAAAAGCTAGGATTGGATAGTCGAGATTCAGTGGTCAGATAGACTTGGAGCATTGATAGAGGCAGGTGTTGTAGATTGGGAGCGAAGGACTCGTACATGTACAGGATATGACAAAGAAGTTGTGATCATCGACTACATCAACTAGGCCGTTAGATCATCTTGTATTTTGTATTCTTGTAATTGTGGATATTTGAGGGCCATTATCCCTGGTACGAGAGCCCTAGATTGTTGTATTATACAAATTGGATTAATATAACAAAGATTGGGTTATTGTACAAAATTGTGTAAAAAGTTGTGTATATTTTGTGCACTAGTAGATTCACTGTTGTATATTGTTACATTGTGTAAAGTAGCTTCATTGTGATTCTTGGTTTAGTAGCATTAGTGATTTAAGATTCTGTCCTAGACAGTACTATCATGGAAAAACAACACGGTACTAGAGCATGTATGAGCAACCTTGAAGGGACAGTGAATCAGAGTGTGCACAACAAAGTAGAGCTTCGGAAGGAGTTGGTCACATTGTAGGTGAAGGGCTCACTACAATGTCAAAGTTGTAGGTTGGTCTCGGGTATGAGGACAAGTTGGAAGGGTTGTCCAACTATAGTCCATGGAAAGAAAGGATCAAGTTGGTCTTGCAAGTCAACAGGATCTAGGAATTCGGCGAGAAAGCCACCAAGAAGCCGACTGACCCTAAGGAGCTAGAAGTGTACGAGGAATTGGATACGAAGGCAAGAATGATCATCCTATATGGTGTGATGGACTCCCTAATACCTCATTTGTCTGAGAAGAAAACTGCACATGAGATGTGGATGACTCTTTAGAATTTGTTCCAAAATAAGAACGAGAACCAGTACTAGTATTGGAGGATAAGTTGAAGTACTCCAAGACTTAGGGTTCGGAGTTTGGAAGTTGGAGCACCACAAGAGGGCTTTGTGGGCTTGGAACCCAAGATGTGGGCTTTGCACCCAAGCAGGTGTATGTGAATCCGTGAGGGTTATTCGACATGTGATGGATGCAAATGTAGAGGACGCCAAGACGAATCAGATGCATCAAAAAGCATCGAAATTTGAGTTGTCTATGAGGAGAAATTAATTTTTGAAGTTAGAGTGTGGGCTTGGTTAAGGTCGTCCTAGTGGTTGGAGGCCTTATGATAGCTAGACAAGCCCTCTTGGACGTTTTATTGAAGCCCTCATGTTAGGATATAAATATGAGATTAGTGAGGTCACTTTAGACCATCCAATTGCACCAAATCTCATCCAATACATCTTTGACGCAAACGCATGAGCAGAGGACATAGGCATGGGAGAGAGGAGTTGTTTTAGGCCTGTTTGTGTCTCATTACAGGTCTAATCTATTACAGAAGGAGGCTACATGACAGGAGAGTGCTTTTAGGGTTGTCTTATGGTGTGTTCTTCTGTGGGAAGGTTTGTTTTGTACAGCGGAGGGGTCTGGTCCATTACAGTAGGCAAGAGGGTTGTTTGGAGCAGCAAACAAGAAGGTTGTAGCCTGTACTTTGTGCTAGAAGAGGACCAAACCTAAATTGTTTCATAAGAAGGGTGTCGTGAGGCCTTGGGATGGTTGGAAACTCTTCTTAAGGGCAGTTTTTAGGAGCACAAGCAAGGCCGCAGTAGTTGAAACGGTTTTGGTGGAGGGAAGAGGCCCTGAAGCAATGTGTCATAACCCTAACCAGGACCAGAACCTACTGCAATTGGAAAACCTAAAACAGACGTTTGTATTAGTGATTGTGAGGTTGTTTTGTTGCTACGCTAGGGATGGAGTCCTAGTTTGGACAGTTGTGTTGGATATCTTGTGGTTGGTGGAGGGAAACAAGTAGGTGTCCAAAGTAGCCCTAGAGCAATTGACAAGAAGGAATTTGGATATTTGTGAATTGGGTGAAGTTTTGGTAGCCTAAGTATCTCCTTGATGGACTAAGGAGGCTGCTAGAGGAGTCTGATTGGAGCTCAAGATTTGGCCAGCCAAAGGAACAGATTGTTTGAGCCTGTGTTCATCTTTGGAGAAGTGACATTTGATGGTGATAGGTGGCAACCCTCCTGCCATATGTTAGTCTTCTTTGGAGCAAGGTAGGAAGACTACAGCGGGAAGAAGACCCTGAGTAGCTTAGGAGCAGTAGTGGGAAGAAGACCCTGAGTAGCTTAGGAGAGGCAATGGGCATTGGGCACTAGTAGATTTATTGTTGTATATTGTTGCTTTGTGCAAAGTAGCTTCATTGTGATTCTTGGTTTGGTAGCATAAATGATTTAATATTCTATCCTAGACACCAAGATCGTGGAGAAACAACTTTCTATGTTGTTATAATCAATGTAAACAATTTCTTCCAATTTTCATCACCTCAGTAACAGATAAGCAATTATAGATAGAGTAGTAAACAATAAATGCACAATAGAAGATAGCCAAGCACAATAAGACACAAAGATTTGGTCAAAGACCAAATAAAATCCCCACAAGGGGGAAAGCCCTTAATCAATGCTTCTATTAGTCAATCAATGTTCACCATGAGATACGTCAATCTAATAGTACATCCATAAATGAGTCATAGTCAAACTTTAACTTTACAAAACCAACCAATCCAAGATCAATCAATGATGAGAGAGAAGTCAAATCTGGTCAACACATCCATCTACAATTTTCAGCCTATGGAGGTACAATCAAGTTTCAACAGTTGTCAACAGTGTACAAAGTCAATGGTCAAACTGCCCAAAAAAGTTCAATCATCTCAACAATAAATTCGGCCTCCAAACCTTAGTCAAACTCAGTGAACACAATCCTAAAATTATGTCGGCAATTCGATCAACTTCCATAGTCAACTTTGTGGTCAAACCCTACTCAGCGCTATGGTTAACCTTAGTCAAAGTCCCCAAAATATTTTGGTCGAAGTCTCCCTCAATTCAACCTCCCAAAACAAAAACAAAAAATCAAAAATAGCGTCAATGTGCCCAAGTCAATGCTAGTCAAAGTAGCCCAAAAACAGAAAGTCAATGTTGGTCAAACAAAACTCTCTCTCCTCCTTCGCATGTGTGAAGACTCCTTGTGGTTTCTCAGATCATATCGAACCATTTGATGTGATGTGCGGTGTGATGGATTAGTCTCCAAGTGAGGTCAATGATGCCTATTTATATGAGGTTGAGGAGGGGTAATTTCCTTAGATGGGGCCGACTTGTAAAACACAATAGAAAAATTCCTTTGACTAAATTGAAATTTTCTTTAAAGAAGAATGGATCCTCTTTGGGGTAGTTGGGCTTCTCTTTTGGCAAATTCATTCTGTAGCTATCAATTTTAACACTCCCTCTCAGCTAGGGAGGAATTTTCGACTGCACCATAAGTCTCATCTTGGATGTACCTATCTCAACATGAGAGAAGCTCATCTCGTCTCATCCAATCTCAACCGAACAATTGATGACTCAATCCATAGAAAAAGAAGAATGATACACACTGTTGGAAATATTGAGAGGGGGGTGAATCAGTATCTCTTTTTCAACTATTGTTTTACCAATTAAAACATTTATATTCGGAACACAAGATGAACAACAAGAATAAATGTTTTCATTAATATAATATTTGCAGTAAAATAGATACAATATATAAATGGTTGCAATCAGTTGCCAAGAACCAACTTGGACTTTTGTGAGGCTCCAACCTCCAGAGCACCAACTCTATTTTTGTCAAGGCATCAACCTTGGACTTAGGAGCACCAACTCCCAAGACATCAATCCTTCTAGTTCTGAGGCACCAACCTCAAAGACACCAATCCTTCCATTTTTTGAGGCACCAATCCCAAGGACACCAATCCTTCCAACTTCTGAGGCACCAACCCCAAGGACGCCAATCCTTCCTACTTCTAAGGCACCAACCCCAAGGGTTCCAACCCAATCTTGTCAAGGCATGTTTGATAGTAATGTTCTTCTCTCAAAACTCTTCTTCACTGAGTTCTGTCTGTTTACAGCTTCACTGTAGTCTCCTGTTACAAAATCAATGACAACTAGTCTTCTTATGACGGAGTCTTTACAACTCTTCATACTGTCCACACAAAGTCTGCAATAGCCTTCATGACCTCTAATAATGTCTCCACACAGCTTTAGTGAGTCTACTATTAGCTGCACTAAGCTCTGCATAAGAACCAACTTTCCGTTCAAGCATCTGTTCTTACTGTCACAGTAAATGCTTCAGCGTGACTGCTTCTTTGCTGACTACTTCTCCCTTCAAACAATGTTAGATAAAAACTTTATTCATTACATCATAGAATTATTCTTCAGACAGCATTGTATACATGATTAATTCTTTCACAGAGTAACACGATTAGCTGAGAAGCTCACCCTTCGAATGCCTCTTGTCCTATTCGTCCCTTGGCCCTTTTCTGTTCTACTGGACCCTACAGCTGCCTCTGCTTCCTCCAACCTTTTCAACAACACTCACTTTGCTTGTTCTCTATTTTTGTATCTTCCTGATGCCTCTAACCATCAGTTTCTTCTTTCCGCTGGCTCTTTGGCTTCCTCCTCGATCGTTGTAGTTTCCTCTGCCTCGCTTGATCCTTCGGCTTCCCTCCTTGGTCGTTGTGGTTTCCTCTGTCTCTTCGTGCTCACCAACACTCCTGGGATACATTGGTTCAACAGCGAGAATCGAATACACAGAGAAAAACTGTTGCATATTGAAACTGTAACAGAGCCCCCTTTTTTTAATGATAATAGGCATACACAAAACTGTATTGTTGAACGAAGATACTGTACCAATCAAGAAGGCCCCACATGCCACGTCACCATCGCAGTCGCAATCACCATCATTCGGCCCACTGAACTATCGGAACCATTATTCATGCATTTTGGCCTTCAAACCTCGCGCAATACAATTATTGCGAATACACAAGAATATATGGAAAGACTTGACCGAATGCTTAAGGCCAGACTTCAAATTCCTTACGCCCGCATCTATAAACTTCATCGGGTCCACTGTGTAATCGTAATCGGCAGTCGTAGCTTCCGGAGGTCCTATATAAGTTGATCCCATAACATCGTCGATGGCCGATGGCCCTGCTGGACATGATAAAGTATTGAGTTGTGTTACAATCGGACCATCGGGTCCGTGGCATCTATCGCAATCGGCGCTTTCGAAGCAGCAAGGCCTTAAGCTCTTGCAATATGGCGGATGCAACATACAATAAAGTCATTGTAATGTTTAAGCGGGTCTACATGCTTTATCGCAATCGGCGCTTTGCAAGGTCCGATAGGTGGATGCGATATACAATAAAACGTTTCATAATGTTGCAGTGGGTCCGCAACATATCGCTATTATATAATGTATGTTGCAATTCGCAAGTGTTAATGTGGCAAGGCTTAGAGCCCAATATATATGAATTACACTTAAAACCCACTTTGAAGCACTTACCCGGACTTCTGTTGTTTATACACCCGGACATATATGTTTCGTCGGGTCCACACACATATATCGTTGTCGGGGGTTTCAGGTAGTGGCTCATAATAGAACCCGCCGATATGATTTCTCCGATATATATGTATATTCCGCCTCTGATAGTGTATTCCGATATATATGTGAATTCCGCCTCCGATAGTGTATTCTGATATATATGTACACTCTGCCTCTGATAGTGTATATTACGCACATATATATAAACTCTGCTTCCAATAGTGTATATTGCGCACATATATATAATATATATACTGCTCTTCCGCTCTTCTCTATGCTCCGCTCCTTTTAACTCTTCCGCTCCTTTGGCTGGCATACATTACTCCTGATATGGCTTCGGTAGCTCCGATAGTTGTGTTTTTCTCCTCCGATAGCTCTGTTTGCTCCTCCAATATGTTCTCCTTTGGTGTATATATATATGGCATATATATATGGCTCCTCTTGTAGCTCCAATAGCTCTATTTTGCCTCCTCTGGCATGTTAACTCCTTTTTTGTTGACTTCTTCCTCTTAGTTCTTCTTGGGCATGTATTACATGCAATGCTCCTCCGATGTGGCTCCTCTTGCTCCAATGTCTTCCTTTGGCTTTGCAATGACCTCCTCTGATGGCTTCTGCCTTTTCCGATATGCCTCTCTTGCTCTGATATTTTACAATACTCTTAAGCATAAGCGATAGCTTTGATATGCCTCCTTTGTTAACTCTTGCTCATAGCTTGGCTATCCTAATGGCCTTGCTCCTGTCTCTTCATGGATCTATTTTTCTTCCCCTTCATAGATCATCTAGTACCTAGAATATTGCCATATTGACATCAATGACAACCTAGGTCAACAATCTCCCCCCTTTGTTATTAATGGCAATATTCTTCTTCTCTCCCCCTTTAACATCAATGGCAAAGGAGTGCTCTGGGACTCCCCCTATCAAACTGCTTCTGTTCTTCAGGAATGGTAGGTCTTCATGGGTCTGTGACTCCCCTTGTCATAGTGCCCTTCTTTTTACTCAAGATAGAAGGATTGATGCTTTCTCATCAATTAGCACATTATTCCCTCTTCATGTCTCAGAACTACTTTATCATCGCTTCAACAATGCTTAAAGATGCTCTACTTCAATGCTTTCAATCAGATTGCAAATAGCCATACACCAAGTGTCCAAGTCCAAGTTTTTATGCTTCAATCCATGTTGTTATCTCCATAGTCAAAATTGAGAGGCCTTCATAGTCTGAATCAAGAGAAAATGCCATTGAAATTTTCTTTCTTGCCATCTTTCTTCAGATCCGAGTTCCTTTGTGTTTCTGTGCTT
>APFE030794721.1:20093-30260 GCA_000404065.3 Pinus taeda | reverse complement strand
ATTCGACGGTCCATCCATCAGGTCCAGGGCATTTGTCCTTACTGAAAGCCTTGAGAATTCCATGTAATTCTTCCTCTGTGACCAGCTGATATATAGCATCGTTGGAGGATTCATCAAACATGGGGGGGAATAACTCGATGCCCCAAAGGATATCATGTATAGCACAACCCTCACCACGGCTGTATTGTTTTTTAAAATGGGATAGAGCAGCATTTGTGATATCCATTTGAGAGAAAAAGTGGCCGCCCGATCCATCTTGAATTTTCCAGATTGAATTGATCTCTCGTCTATGGTTGGCATATTTGTGGAAAAATTTGGTATTACGATCCCCCAAAGCGAGCCATAAGGCCCGGCTCTTTAGTCGCCATGTCGACTCCTCCATTTCTAAAATGCGGATCTTTTGTAGAGTAAGATCAGCAATCATACATTTCTTTTGAAAAGATAAAGAGTTTGGATCATATGATGAAAGGATGTGATCCAACTCGTTTTGTATGATCGTGAGGGCAGATCGCGCTGACGCTTCTCTCTTTGCCATATCATGACTTGTGATCGAACGTATCCCATACGTTCACGAAAAGAG
This sequence comes from Pinus taeda, assembly GCA_000404065.3. NCBI lineage: Eukaryota > Viridiplantae > Streptophyta > Pinopsida > Pinales > Pinaceae > Pinus > Pinus taeda. Next base: position 29,680 of record APFE030794721.1, on the reverse strand, counting down.
GGCCCATGGGATCCCTGCATCGAATCATGCCAAGCAACCGAGACAATTTGATTGAAGACAGGATCATTTATAAAGGAATGATTGAACCTGAAGGGGTAGGGCTGACGAGGGAGCTTCTGCCGCCACTAAATGAAAATCGGATGATGATGAGAGATAGTGTCAAAACCAATGGAAAAAATAGGCATTCCTATAACATCAATGATCTCCTTCAGTAAAATGACACGATCAATGCGTTTTGCAATATATACATTGTCAAACCGGCCATTTTGCCAAGTATGGGTCGGAACAGAGGGATCGATATCAATGAAATTCCTATGAAGCAGCTGAGATCTGAGATAATTGGATATCGGGTCCATTTTCCTGCCAGCACCCCACACTTCATCAGGGCAGAGTGTGAAATTCATGTCACCAACAAGCATCAGATGACGAATCTCACAGAGATCCGAGGAAAAGAATCTGTCCCAAAAAGGTTGTCTGTTCATGTAGGGGGCGTAAATGTTGAGAATATGTATGGGGAGGCGGTGCCCACAAAAGGTGGCAGAAAGCAAAATGCCAGCAAAGCATTTATATGCAGAGGCACGAATCAAAAGAGGATTCCACATAGCAACTAAACCGCCTGAGAGACCACATGCATCGAGTGCCACAATGAACCAGGAGGGGAACATCTTCCTGAAGTATGAGATAGAGGTATACCTGTCATGCATCGATTCTTGTATAAGGATGATCTTAGGCCGTGCAGAAAAGAAAATATTCTTGAGCGCAAGGAATTTGGGGCCAACGCCAAGCCCACGGATATTCATGGAGACAATATCCATCATGACTTGGATGCACCAGCCATATCTGCTCTAAGGTGGTGAAAATGAGTAGACGACATTTCAATAATAGGTACATCAACCAGAGATAAGGATCGGACTCCCAATGTCGGGGGGATGGATCGCCTGCGGAAATGACGGGAAGCGCCCCTGGCGGTCTTACGAACAGTGATATTATGCCCCGATGCCGGACTAATGGTGGGGGATTCTTGGTGGGACGGCTTGTGAATGGTGAGTGGCTCCAGCTCCACGGACCGTTGATGCAGAAGGAGGTCAACATCGCTGTCAAAAAGGTTGACAGGTGATGATGAGGGGGAGTTGACAAGGGTAATAGCCAACATGGGTTCCTTTCCTTTGTTGGACAGGGAGATAGTGGCTCGGGGGGGGAGGATGAGGATATAAAAATGGGTAGGGAGCCGTTACAGATATCGCCAATCGGGATAGGAGAGGGGGAGCGGACGGGGGCATCATTGATAGGTTCGGGAATGGAAACATGAGTGGGGGGGAAGATGGGAGATCAATAGGGAAAGATAAATGAGCAGAGGGAATCCCAGGGGACGGGGATGTAGAATGAGGTGGGTTAGCAGGCGGATGGACGAATGGAGGGTGACGACGGGATGAGATGTGATGATGGGGATAACGGCGACGATGGGCATCACGTCTTGGGCAGTTCTCGACGAGGTGACCAGTCTTCTGGCATGCAGCACAACGGAAAGGTATGCCCCAGAAGTCCAGGCGCTGGGTGATCCTCATACCATGCCATGAAATGTCGATATGTTCGGGATAACCGCCATGGAAGGCACGGTCGATGAGGATCCAAGCAATCCGCTTGTCCTTTTCCCCGAGAATCCATGGGTCAGCATAAACAAAACGGCCAATTGAGTTCCCAATGATTTCTAATATCTCTTTTGACCACATTTCAAGCGGGAGGTTCGGGAGCTTCACCCAGATCAAATTATGAGAGGGGGTGTTCTTGAGAGGGTCATACCCAATGAACCATCTATGAAGAGCGAGAAAACTCCTTTTGAAGACCCAAGGAGCACGTAAAATGGTCTCAGAGTCTACAACATCAAGAAAATGAAAACAGTACCAATCTCGCATGAGATGAGAAATAATGGGCGTATATACGATAACAGGCTTCCACCGATCAGATAGCCATTTCCTCATTTCCAGGTCATCCATGACCGGGAAGTGCCACTGACCGATAAGTGCACATTTCTGAAGACTGTCAATCTGCTCGGTAAGGTGAGCATTATCCAGGGCGATAGCAGGCGGGGGAGCAGATGACTTGGCCGGGATACGTGATCCCCGAGATGTCTTGAGAGAGGCTGCGAGATGAGGAAGAGGATGGACCCGAGAGATGTCGTTGTCGCATTCAGAAAAAACCCGATGAAAAGCCGGGTGGATAGTGGAGCAATCCAAGGTGGATCGGTCCGGGATCCGAGATTCCTCAGCAAGAATGGCGGCCCGGATCAATGGATCAATGCCTCTGTGGCAGAAGAGTCAGATGCGGAGTACATGAAGAATTCAATACCGATGACAAATCAGAAGAGATGGTACCAGAGCACCATCAATATGATAAGACGTCGAACCACAAAAAGAGGAATGATGGCGGGGAGCTTTAATGATAGCAGAAGAAAACACCTAGATATGAAGGACGCGGAGAAAAAGTCTCATGGAGGGTACAGCAGAGGAATACCATCGTAATTAGAGAATATGTCAGAAAGAAGCTTGAAAGGACGATCTTCGGGGCATAAAAGGACAGATAATGAATGATAGGAGAAGAAAATAGATGACCGTATGCGCAGTCGAAGCCCAAAAGGAGAGAAAAATGCCAGAAAAAGATCAAGCCTGATCCCAAAAGAACCTGGAGTTAATCATATATCAATGACAAATGATGTCATGCATCAGAGGAGCCGTATACACGACGGAAATGGAATTCAGCGGAAAAAAATCAGTGCCGGAAAGATGGGAATCCGACGAGAAAAAACCAGAGCAAGTCAGGGCCGAGAGGATCCAGGAGAGGCAATCATGGGGAGGAGTCACGGCATGCAATGCAGCAGCAGTAGACAGAGATGATGCACCACCAGGTGCCGAGGCGAAAACGTATATCAGAGCAGGGTTGATATACACCGCTTCAGGAATATGAGACAGTTCAGAAACATGTTGCTATAGGATATGTAGAAAAAACCATATACAGAGAAGCACAGCCAAGCATATAAAAATTCCGACAAGAGAATTAATAATATGGAAAACAATCAGAATGACTTGAAACCAAAGGGGAATCCCCAGATAACTTGTGCTGTAGAAAATCATGAAATGCAGAAAGCCATAACATTCCATATCAATGGAGTCCTAGAAACCAGAGCGTGATTATATAACGAGCATATACTATGGAAATAAGCAGTGAGAGACATACCTGGAAGAGCGTCACCCCGAAAACGAAACACGCCGCCAGCAAAACCAAGGATATGGAATCAAGCGAGTTGATAGAAAAACGAGACAAGTCGCAGGACGTGTATGCAGGGAAGTCAGCAGAATGTGTGATACGGCGAGCGGGCGAGTAAACAGTAAGGAGCCAAATGCCAGCAGAATAGGCAGGAGGCCCGTGAAGGAGGTAAGCCGAAAGGTGTAGGACGAAAAACTATCGCCAGCGGAAAAAAACCAGTGATGTGGAGCAGGAATCCCAGGCAAGACAAACAGCAGAATTGATACTCAGTAATAAAAGCCAGCAGTAACAGGCAGGAGGCTCGTGAAGGAGGTAAGCCGAAAGGTGACACAGAAATCCCAGGCAAGACTTCAGATTCAGAGATCGATGTCCCGTGCCAGGAGGCACAGGAAGAGAAAAGGAGAACCAGAGTTCACTGTAAGGCGCGGGTTATATAGGAGGGAGATAAGGCACGAAGGGCATCCGCAGGCAGCCACGTCCAGGGAAGAGTAAGCCGGCGAGCGGACGTGTGTCCACGGGAGGGAATAACCTGGATGGAGTAAAAAACGGCAGAGCAGGCAGGTGGCTCGCAAATGAAGAAAGCGGAGAGGTGTGGGACTTACCGAGGGCCAGGTACCGACAGGCGATTGGAGCAGAAGCCCGGCATGGCCGACTGGTTGGTCGATGAAGCGGCGTGTTCCGTGGTGGCGCTCTCCAATTCGCTCCGCATACAAATCATATTATGTTCATACTCGTGTAGTATTTATTTTTATTAATTGATCTTTGCATATTTATTTTTATTAATTGATCTTTGCATATGACAAGTATGTATATTTTTTTTATTAATTTTAATTTAGATGTTTAAAGGAGCTGGTTTCATTTACTCCATCGTGGACTATCAAAGTCAAACCAAATTTGTAATTTGTGAATCGGTCTGATTAGTTGATGGACTAATTTACTAAAGTGTGGGAGGATAAGATAAATAAAATTGACAAATTGTTTAATTCCAAATATATTTTTAATAAAAAATTATATTATGTATTTAAAATTTAGTTGGTAAGATTAATGATGTTGTATTATTTGTATATTAAAAAATAATTTAGTTGATAGTACCAGCTAAATTATCTATATATATATAATATGCAAGTTTTAACTTTATTTAACTTGTTTATATATATAGTGTTAGAGAATGTGAATCTTCACAGGTTTTATATTTTAGCAGTGACATACCTCTCTTTTATTGTATTTTTCTTATGATAGCAATTTAATGCTAAAATTTTATGTTCATTTGTTTTAAATAATCAATAAGTTGTCATATATATATATATATATATAATATATATATAAATAAATATATTATTAGATAATATTTGTTTTTAAAGAATTAACATAGATCTATCTTAAGTTCTCATTTAAAAAGTTGTATTTTTTTTTTGTAATGCCAAAGCTTGAGAAAAGACTTGAAGCTCAAGAGCTTGATATTTGATACCCTATCCTTCATAGGTCTTGAGTTAAGATGGATAGATAAAATATGGAAAGACAAATTATAATTGAAACTTCATAACCAAACTTGTAGCTCATAGGTGCCAAGAACTACACCTCAAGACTCCCCAAGCACTATTGTTCTATTCCATTGTCCATAAAATCCTAAGTAAATAAGGCTACATTCAATTTAGGAAGATCAAAACTATTTTATGGAAAATAAGAGCTAACACACACAACTATGAAATAAACATTCCCCATTAATTTCAACTCTTCCACTTAATGGATAAAGGATTCACTTGCACATGTAACATCTAGCTAAACAATTCAAATTTCATTTTCCCAAGAGAGTTGGTGAGATATGAGCTACATTTTGAGAGATGTTACAATATTAAAGAAAAATCTACTTTGACTCAACATTTTCTCTAGCAAAATGAAACTGAGCATCTATATGTTTTGTGTTTTTATGAAAAACACTATTATTTGCCAGTTTGATTGAACTTTGGTTGTTGTTGTGTCATACTTTTGTTCTTCTAGTGCATCATGCAGAAGTATTCACAAGTGGTTGCACATACAAATACTCTTCTTCTGCTTATGATAAAATATAATACTCTTGTTTTTATTGCTCCAACAAATGACCCATAACCCAATATTAAAAGCATATGGAGCTGTAGATCTTCTATAGTCCATATTTCCACCACAATCTGAATATGAATAGCCTATTAGTTTAAGATCAAAATAATAGGTATATTTAATGCTAAAATTTGTGTTTCCATACCTTAGGACTCTTTTTTCTGCCATCCAATGATTTTTAAAAGGTTTTATCATAAACTAGCTCAATGCACTGGTTGAATATGCTAAGTAGGGTCTTCTTGTAGTCAAATAAATCAAACATTGCTTAATATTAACTTGATGTTTTAATTTGTTTGTTTCTTAATTTCCTTTCCTTTTATGATTGCCATGAATGATGGTTGAGTATGAGAGACTTGTAGTATTTCTTTTCATTAATTGATCTTAGATTATGACAAGTATGTATTATATTTTTTATTAATTTTAATTTTAAACACTTTTATGATTACCATGAATGAAAGTTGAGTATGAGAAACTTGTAGTATTTCTTTTTAGCTAGTAGGATAGTGAAGTTGTATTATTTGTATATTAAAAATTATATATTATATATATATATATATAATAATATGCAAGTTTTAACCTCATTTAACTTGTTTTTTATATATATAATATATATATAAATATTATATATATATATATCATATATATATATAATGTGAATCTTCACAGGTCTTATATTTTAGCAGTGACACACATCTTTTTTATTTGTATTTTACTTATGATAACAATTTAGTGCTAAAATGAAAATTAACATAGATTCATCTTATGTTATCTTTTAACAGATGGAATTCTTTTCTGGAATGCCAAAGCTTGAGATTCACTTGCACATGTAACATCTAGCTAAACAATTCAAATTTCATTTTCCTAAAAAGGGTGGTGAGATATGAGCTTCATTTTGAGAGGTGTTACAATATTCAATAAAAATCTCCTTGGACTGAACTCTTTCTCTAACAAAATGAAATTGAGTATCTATATGTTTTGTGTTTTTATGAAAAACACTATTATTTGGGAGTTTGATTGAACTTTGGTTGTTGTTGTAGCATACTTTTGTTATTCTAGTGCATCATTTTGAAGTCTTCTCAACTAGATACTCTTCTTCTCAACTACTTCACAAGTGGCCGCACATACACATGATAAAATATAGTACTCTTGTTTTTATTGCTCCAACAAATGACCAAGAACCCGATATTAAAAGCATATCCAGCAAATGACCAAGAACCCAATATTAAAAGCATATCCAGTGATAGATATTATGTAGTCCATATTTCCACCCCAATCTGAATATGAATAGCCTATTAGTTTAACATCAAAATAATGGGTATATTTAATGCTAAAATTTATGTTTCTTTTAAGATAGGTTAAGACACCTTTTACTGCCATCCAATGATTTTCAAGAGGTTTTGTCATAAACTGGCTCAACACATTGGCTAATATGCTAAGTCTGGTTTTGTTGTAGTCAAATAAATCAAACTTCTAACCATATGCACCTCTTTAGAACCATCATCACTTTCGAATTTAACATTTTATTTTATAAGTAGTAAAGTAGATTTACACTAATCCATTTTAAATTTCTTGAACAATTAACAATTAATTCATTCAACAAATTTTAATTTAATTTTGGTTTTGTTTCCTAAGCTCTTGAAAATTCCAGTAACATTAATAGACAACTAACCAACTCTTATAGGTAAGGGTAAGGTAGGAAAATCCATTTGGAAGGACCTTTTTTAGGCTTTGTCTTTCCATATAAGTTAATCTGTATGTTTGCATGACCCAATATGCTTCTCAATTTTATTCAAGGGATATTACGTTCGTTTCTCGATTTTTTATTGTGATTATTTTGTCCAAATGTATGATACAAACAAAATTATAGCGTCCTCGGTTTGAGGTTAGGAAGAAGAGCAGCAGAATGAGAGTACTCGGAAGTATGTTTCGAGCGTCCGAATTGATGGGATGGGTTGAAATAGCATGGAAGGATTTGTTGGCATCTTCCACGTTATCAATCAACCACTGGTTTCCCTTAATATCTGATACTCGTGGAGGATCAGAGCTGTCACCCAGTTTTCACCTAGCAATCTCCATTGATCAGACTCCTGAGAACGTCGGACGGAGATGGAAATGTACGATTCAGCTGAAGTTATAATGAGTTGCAGGAATGAAGTGAGAAGGAATTATTTGAATGTGAATAGGCGTAATAGGCGGCTACAACGTGATGGCTGTCTTTGCGGAGGAACAGTATGCTGCCAGCACCTCCACGACCAAGGTATTTTCGCTCTTGTCATGTGATGGCATGTCGTAGCCTCCACATTGAAGTGGGTTGGTTAGATGGTAAAATAGAGGTGATTGAAATCCACAAAACTTCTAGTCCACATTGAAGTGGGTTGGTTAGATGGTAAAATAGAGGTGATTGAAATCCGCAAAACTTCTAGTTCACATTGAAGTGGGTTGGTTAGAAGGTAAAATAGAGGTGATTGAAATCCACAAAACTTCAAATACTAGAGACTAAGTCACTGGTGTAAACTCATGTGACAGTCGATATCGTTTATGTTTAGGATGGTTACTGCATATGGTTGTGTTGATTTCTTTTGAAATTAATAAAAAAAAAATATTGCTACCAGTGATCCATTCCATCATCGATGAATTTGACTGGTCAGTATAGCTGGTTCTCATCTCTATGTTCATACTTATTGGATCCCACCAGATAACTATCATGTTCACATTTAGCTTTAGACTCATTACAGAAGTATATTGGATAAAAATAGGAAATGGATAAACATACTGATCAGTTAGGTCAATTATATTAATGCTACTTAATGCTACTTTTTGTAAATAGTAAATTTTGTTTGTATCATATATTTGGACAAGATAATCACAATAAAAAATCTAGAAACTTAGGTCAATTATATTAATGCTACTTTTTGTAAATAGTAGATTTTGTTTGTGTCATATATTTGGACAAGATAATCACAATAAAAAATCTAGAAACTAAGGTAATATGTTTGCATGGCCCAAAATAATGGGACTTGTGCAAACAAAAGGTGTCTACCACTTGGGTTTTCTATTATATTTTGACATTGTTTGTTTTTCTGTTTTAATGAGTTTCATACAAAATATTTTCTTGAGTACTCTGATGTTTGTGAATTTGACCAGCTTGGACCAAAGGTTGGACCAAATACTGCATTAGTTGTATCTCTTGCAGTTTGTAAAAGGGGGTCTTATTTTAAAAGTATACCTCTTTATCATATATTTTTTTTTCCAGCTTTGGAATCTTATAAATTAATTGTGAAATATTTCTGAAATTATAGTTGAAATTAGTTTTATGTAGGTGTAGTCTTTTTGGAGGGAGTTATTTTCTTTAAAGGTATCTTTAACTCTAGGATGTTTCACAATGATTTAATGATGTGCTTAGTGTACATTTCCTATTAATAGTGTTAGCTGAATTCTTCTTAAGTACATTACTAATTGAGAGGTCATATAGTAATGTCATTGGGAGGTACTGACCTTAATGCAATACAACATATTACTAACATTTCTCCTAACAAAACCTTTGTTATCCCAGTACCTCTTTTCAATGTCATGAATGAAGGTTTACATGTAGAAATTGATAATGCACGTATATATTTTTTATTTATATGGAATTTATTTTTGTAATTTAAAATTACAAAACTATTTTTTGTCTAGGTTTTATTGAATTTTATCCAAGCCATCCATAGAATGGAATCATCACTTTAATTCTTAAGAGAACCAAGTGTTCACTAATTTACTTGAGAATAGATAAGTTGATATTGAAATTTAAAAGAGAGCTTAAATATTGATGATCATGGTAACACAAGAGTTTATGATTCTACGTGTTGGAGTTTCTTCATTTAGGGAGGCCATGCTTATGGGTTCATAAGTTTAAGATCATTTGAATGCTTGCTTCCCATATGTGCATAATCTATTTTTAGCTTTCCTTTTTAATCTATTTTTAGTTTTGGTTTTTATTTTTATTGATTAATCTTTGCATATGACAAGTATGTATGATTTTTTATTAATTTTAATTTAGATGTTTAAAGGAGCTGGTTTCATTTACCCCATGGTCAACTATCAAAGTCAAACCAAATTTGGCATTTGTGAAGCAATTCATGGATGGACTAATTTATTAAAGTGTGGGAGGATAAGATAAATGAAATTGAGAAAATTGTTTTGATTCCAAATATAAATTAATATAATTTATTTAAAATTTAGTTGGTAGATCA
>APFE030794714.1:175863-226737 GCA_000404065.3 Pinus taeda | reverse complement strand
CACATTCGCGCACTTTGCCGGCAACTTCAACAATTTTTTTTCAAAAAGCCATAACTTCTTCATCCGGAAGCCTTTTTCAGAGCCGTTTTTTTTAAAACAGCGTAATTTTTCGAGATCTATCCATTAGAACACTTACTTTCAGCATCTTCAGCTTCAGTTTTTTTTTAAAATGGAAAGTCCATGCCAAGTCATTCTTGACAGCACTAACTACTTCCAATGGGTATCCTACATGGAAGATTTACTTAGAAGTAAAGGTCTCTACAAAATAGCCACGGGCCAAGAGAAGAAACCAAAAGATGAAGACAAGGTTGCAAAATGGGAAAATATACAAGATCAAGCACGTGGTTTGATAGGGATGTCTATTTCTCCTGATCTTAGATTCCATATTGCAGAACTTGATACTCCTCATGAAGCATTGGAACAAATCACTAAAGTTTGATTAAAAATGAAATTAGAGCCCATCAACTTGAAAATGAGTTGCTTACATTGGATCCTAATAATTTTTCTTGCATTGAAGATTTCTTGTCCAAATTCAAAACCCTTAGATATCTCTTGGAAGATGTTAAGGTTAAGAAAGAAGATAGTAACCTTATTTATTCCATCCTTAATAAGTTGGGACCAGCCTACTCTGTATTTGTTTCCACCTTCCATTCTACAAGGGAAGCTTTCATTTGTCAAGGAAAAGACTACAAGGCCCCTTCCTTTGACTCTTTTTGTGATTCTTTAATAAGAGAACAAGAAAAACTCTTACACCTTTGTCTTCTTAATCTTGGAAACTCTTCCAAGAAAGCGTTAGCCGCCCAGCAGCAACCAAATTTAAAGAATCCTAAGAAGTCATATCCTAAAAAGAATGGTCCTAAACCAAACAAGGGTCCTAAGCAAACTCAGTCTCCAAATGAAAGATCATTTCAGCTAAATGATAAGACCAATAAAAACAAATGGAAGAAGACTGATAGACATTGTAACTTTTGTAATCGAGATGGCCACTTAGAATCTAAATGCTTTAAGAAGATGGAACCCTTGGAAGCCGCAATGAAGAAACATAACATCCATGTGCATTCTTCTACTTCAACTTCAACTTCATCTTCAGGAATGGCACTTTCTGCATGTCGTTGTCAATCATCTCAGTCTGGGTATGCATTAAATGTATCTTCTTCTTCTCATTCTCATGAGTGGCTCATTGATTCTGGAGCCTCTTATTACATGGCCAAAAACAAAGCCATGTTTTCTTCTTTAAATGATTGTAACACCAAAAATATATATGTTGGTGATGATAGATCTCTTAATGTTGTAGGGACTGGAACTGTTCATCTAGACAATGGTCAGTTTAATGATGTATTATGTGTTCCAACCTTATCCAGCAACCTTCTATCTGTATATCAGATAACTCATTCAGGTGAAGGTAAAATTGTTGAATTTTCACCTCATGATGTTGTAATCAAGGATCTAAGAGATCCTAAACAGATTCTAGCTACTGGTATTGCTGATGATTCCACAAGGTTGTACAAGTTTCACAACTTTGGGTCATCAAATCTTCCTTCAGTATTTGTTGCTCATAATGATGAAGTGAGCAAACTTTGGCATGAGCGATTTGGTCACTTAAACTATCGCTCCCTTCAGCATCTATGTAAAGAAAATATGGTGACAGGTCTTCCTATGGTATCTTGCAGAGATGGTGTTTGTTCCGGATGTGTACTCGGAAAACATCATCGGGACAGGTTTGACAAACGTGCCTCTTGGCACGCCTTAGCCCCTTTACAGCTTTGTTGCCACAGTGATTTATGTGGTCCACTTCCTGTTGCTTCATTCTCTGGCTGCAAGTATTTCTTAACTTTCATGATGATTTCTCCAGACGCACTTGGGTATACTTCTTAAAACTCAAGAGCGAAGTATTTAACACATTTTTGGCCTTCAAAGCCTTTGTTGAAAACAATCTGGACATCAAATTCTTAAGCTAAGAACTGATAATGGTGGAGAATATGTTAAAAACACATTCATCAACTTTTGCACCGAAAATGGAATTCAAATGCAACATACTGTTCCATACACTTTACAACAAAATGGTGTAGCTGAAAGGAAAAATTGCACCTTAAAGGAAATGGCTAATTGTATGCTGCAATCTAAAGGAATCAGTCTTAGTTTTTGGGCCGAAGCAATTAATTTTGCAAATTATATAATAAATCGCACTCCTACTAAGGTTCTAAAGAATATCAATCCAGAAGAAGCTTGGAGTTCCATTAAACCAGATGTAAGTCACTTTCGTGTTTTTGGAAGTGAAGCATGGGCCCATATTCCAGATGAAAAGCATAAAGCTTTAGAACCTAAGAGTGAGAAATGTACTTTTGTTGGATATTCTGAAGATGTAAAGGTTATAGACTTATTCCATTTAAGTCCAAAAATGTTATCATTAGAAGAGATGTAAAATTTGATGAAAATAAATCAGCCTGCGAGCCTAGTCCGGCGGATGTGCCACCTCTTCGTATCTCTTCTACTTTTGAAAACATTTCTTCTTCAGATGATGAAAGTGAGGATGACAATCCTCCCCCACCTTCTCAGGATCCTCAACTTCCAAGATGGGTCCGTGCTACTCGGGATGTAGCAGGTGATCTTGCCGGTGATCCTTCAGATCAGCGACGTACACGTTCTCAGTTTGAAAGAGCCTCTTCTTTACTGGCTCAAGCTCCAGTAAATAATGATCCTGACACTTTTGCAGAAGCTTCAGGCCATCCACATTGGGAAGCAGCTATGAATGAAGAATATCATTCATGTTGGCAAATGATACCTGGGATCTTGTTCCTCTACCAAAGGGACGCAAACTTGTTAGATGTAAATGGGTTTACAGAACCAAGTATGGACCAGATGGGAAAGTTGATAAACATAAAGCTCGTCTTGTTGCTAAGGGCTTTTCACAGGTTTAAGGCATTGACTACACTGAAACCTTCTCCCCTGTTGCCAAAATGAACTCTATCCGCCTTGTTCTTTCCCTTGCTGCCTCTTTAAAATGGGAAGTCCATCAGATGGATGTTAAATCTGCCTTCTTGCATGGGGACTTGCATGAAGAAATCTATATGGAACAACCCATTGGCTTCATCCAAACAGACTCCAGCCTTGTATGTCGACTTAAGAAATCTCTTTATGGTCTCAAGCAAGCTCCTCGGGCTTTGTATGCCAAAATGGATAGCTTTCTTTTAGAATCTGGCTTTTCTAGGTGTTATTCTGACAATACTGTCTACACCAAGAAAGTGGGCAACTCTCTTATCATCCTTGTTCTTTATGTTGATGATCTTATTCTTACTGGTAGTGATCCCAACCTTATAAACCATGTGAAGTCCAGCCTTAAGAAGAAATTTGAAATGACAGACTTAGGACACTTACACTATTTTCTCGGTCTTCAAGTCTTGCAATCCAAGGAGGGTATTTTCCTTTCCCAGTCCAAGTATGCTTGTGATATTCTTCGTCATTTTCACATGGAAGAATGTAAGCCAACCCCTTCTCCCTTTCAGTCTGGAGTCCAACTTTCAGTCTCTTGTACTTCTCCTGAAGTTGATGCTACCTTATACCGTCAACTTGTAGGAAAACTATTGTATTTAACCCATACTCGTCCTGACCTTTCCTTTGCTGGTTGCCTTGTTGCTCGTTTTTTGCAAAACCCCCGTGAAAGTCATTGGAAAGCAGCTAAAAGAATACTTCGTTATGTTCGAGGTACAGTACAGTTTGGGATTCATTACAGTGCCAAAGCAGCTCCTCTATTAGTTGGCTTCACTGATTCTGATTGGGCTGGTGACCCTGATGATCGGAAGTCTACTGCCGGTTATGTCTTCACTCTTGGTTCAGGACCTATTACATGGGCTTGTAAGAAACATGCTGCCATTTCTCTTTCGTCATCAGAAGCAGAGTATCGTGGTGCCGTGGAAGCTAGTAAGGAAGCCTTGTGGCTTCGTCAGATCCTATCAGAATTTGGCTTTGAGCAGCAGCATCCGACACACTTTGGTGTGATAATCAAAGTGCCATTCAGCTATGCAAAGATCCAGTCCAGCATCAGCGCAGCAAGCACATTGAACTACACATGCACTTCATCAGAAAACTTATTCATGACCATGTTCTTGAAGTGCAATATTGTTCAACAGATGATCAGGTTGCAGACATCTTCACAAAGGCTCTCACAGAGGCGAAGTTTACTAAACTTCGATTTATGGTTGGAGTTCAGGAAGTTTTCACTAAGGGGGGATAGGCTCTAGTGCCTCCTTCCTTCTCCTATTGTGTCATATTTGTAAATCCTTCAATCCTATCCCAAGTTGTTCTTAAGGGGGGATGTTAGGATATTCCGACACATAGGAAATAGTTAAGTTCAACTTGGTCTAGTATAGAGTTAGGTATAGAGTTAGGTAAAGTGTGTTTCTTTACCGTTGTACATTTTGTAACTTACAATCCGACGGTCACGATATGTAGTGATCCGACGGTTCATTCTCTCCTCGGTAATTACCGACACTTGATCCGTGGCTTGACAACCGATTGGTCCATGAATTCTATTTAAAGCGCATGGAGGGTCATTTGTAGGTTAACCGTGCATGAGAGAAGCGTATGTAAATTTTCATTCTTTTATTAATAAATTGTCTGTAGTAGCCACGTTGGCGCAGGCCGTGGACTGTTTCCCTCTCTGAGGGTTTTAACCACGTCAAAATACTGGTGTATTGATCTGTGATCTGTTTCTGAGCGGTGTCCTTTTGGTGTTCTGTCTGAGGAACTTACCCTGTAAATTCCTACACAACCATCTCCACAAGCAAGTAACATAGTAACATACAAAATATTGAGTCTCATGATTCATCAATTTAAAGTTTCAAGCTTTCAAAATTCAATATATAACATTTATCATCATTGATCACTAAAGTTGTACTTGTAAGCTAAGTGTAACCATTACAACAAATAATATCTTACAAGAAATGAAATGAAACAACTTTCACGAAGCATCATATTCATAATTCATTACTAATGAATTATAATTGTCAACTTCAAACTTCAAATTTAAATTGTCATATATTGTTTACAAAAAATATCATAAAAATATGAAAGAGTCAATAGTTATAAAAACTACTAGAAACTTGAAACGACAAGTAAATCTATTGCTAATGCTTGGGCCTCTCGCTGCCGCAAGAAATGTCTAATTTTTTAGTCTTGTTGAAAATCAGGATCTTTGTTATTAATATCACCCTCTAAGTATTAATATCCAGAGGTTTCTTTGTCATTACCTCTGGATCTGTATAGGGATCTTTGTCATTAATATCACCCTCTAAGCATTAACATAATATAGAAAAGGCATAGCATGTCAAGTCAAGATCTTGTTTGAGTGATGCATACATTTTTAGGAGGGTCATGATAGAGGAATTTGACAAACAATATCACTAACATCAAGGTGCATAGAGAGCATGGTGCTCTTGATTAAATACTAGTTCCATACCCTAATACATGACAAAATCCAATGGAAACATTGCAATCCCCCCAATCTTGAAATCCTAAAAAATTGAAAAGCCTGTTGGATTTTGAATGAAATCTAAACCTATACTTTCTCCATATGAAATCCAATGAGGTTGGAACCACTCTCAAACACCCTGAGTCATTTCATGGTAATAATGTTAAAAATTTAAGTAAAAGGATGAAAATGAAGATTAAGCAGAATGTCACTTTTACATTAAGAATTTAACATTTCCATGAATCACATATCAATACTAGGGCCATAGGCTTGATCATTAGGCTGCCCCACTCAAAACTTATTTGTTTCTTTGAAAAAAAAACTGGAAAAAAAGACTAAACAATCCAGAAAAACACTCTCGAAAAACCAGGGACCTTTTTTTTGCCAGGAGCATTCTCCCGAAATCACTCCCTCTTCGGGTCTGAGTTCGGGAGCACGCTCCTAAGTCGCTCTCCCTCGGAGCGCAAATTGGGAGCGGGTGCGTGAATGGGCCGGGGGGGGCCTCCCCCATAACCCTGTTCTTGACACCATACAAATTCCCATATGCACTCCAATTCCTCTCACAACAAGAGGATGAAATCACCTGAGAGAGGAGCCTCATCGCTAACTGTTGTAGAGGAGGGCTTGTTGTCCCATGAGTTACCCACCAAGAAAATGGCTTCTTAGCCCCCCTATCTCTAATCACATCATGTCCTGCAAATCGACCAGTGCCAGTGGAAAACTATGCAAAGGCATCCTCCACCTCATCAAGGGATGCTCTATCCTGAAAAATCCGCCTGAATGCATCTTTCCTCCCCTATGAGATTTCACCATCCATGTGAGGAGGGAATCTGCAAGAAGGTCCACCATTCAGCCACTCATGGTTGTAGTATTTTGGGTTCATTGAGTGAGCCAAACAATGTAAAGGTGTGCAATTCTTATCCCATCTACTGACAAGAATATCTTGTATGGTGGTGAAGAAGGCGTCTGATGATGTCTCATACTTATGGAACTCACTCTGTAAAATAATGCTCCTCACAGACTCAATCACGAAATCCCATCTCTCATAAACCTCTCATAGGATGGGTTGGTCTGTATCTGCAAATCGAAGCAAAGAAATGATAGGGTCCATGATCTGAATAAGTAAATCTACCCTCTCCCACCAAGCGTCATCTAACAATGTGTCCTCCACTCTTTTTGAGGTTGCTTGATCTGTCTTTCTCCAAAAAGACCAAAACTCTAAAAAAAACATGGCATTGGGGGCGACGGGGGGGTTGGGGGTTGGGGGAGGTGCTCCCCCGCAATCCTGTTCTAGACACTATACAGATTCCCATTGTGCTCCAATTCCTCTCACAACAAGAGGATGAAATCACCTAAGAGAGGAGCCTCATTGCTAATTGTTGTAGAGAAAGGCTTGTTGCCCCATGAGTTTCCCACCAAGAATATGGCTTATTAGCCCCCCTATCTCTAATCACATCATATCCTGCAAATCGACCAGTGCCAGTGGAAAACTCTACAAAGGCATCCTCCACTTCATCAAGGGATGCTCTATCCTGAAAAATCCGCCTAAATGCATCTTTCCTCCCTTGTGAGATTTCACCATCTATGTGAGGAGGGAATCTGCAAGAAGGTCAACCATTCAGCCACTCATGGTTGTAGTATTTTGGGTTCAATGAGTGAGCCAAGCAATGTAAAGGAGTGCAATTCTTGTCCCATCTGCTGACAAGAATATCCTGTATGGTGGTGAAGAAGGCCTCTAATGATGTCTCATACTCATAGTACTCACTCTGTAAAATAATGCTCCTCACAAACTCAATCATGGAATCCCATCCCTTGTAAACCTCTCTTAGGATGGGTTGATCTGTATCTGCAAATCGAAGCAAATAAATGATAGTGTCCATGATCTGAATAAGTAGATCTACCCTCTCCCACCAAGCATCATCTAACAATATGTCCTTCACTCTTTTTGAGGCTGCTTGATCTGTCTTTCTCCAAAAAACCAAAACCCTGAAATAACCATGTCCCCAAGAGCAGTCTTGACCTCCCTCAACCTCTTCAACATGATGAATGAAGAGGCAAATCGTGTATCCACAATCTTCAACAATGATAGATTGGTGTACTCCTTGTAGATAGTGAGGGAATTTGTATGATTTTGTACAAAGTTGTGGATATGCCGTGCATCCTCAATAATGTTTCCAATCCAAAGCACATTAGAAGCAATAGATTTAAGTGCTAAGTTCAATGAATGGGCAATGCAAGGTGTCCAAAACACTTGAGTATATTTAGCTTCCACAATCATGCTAGCAGCCTTGCAAATAGGTACATTATCTGTAATGATTTGCACACAAGAATCAACACCTACATCTTCAACAACTTTAATAAACAACACACCCATATATTGTGCATCCTTGTATTGTCCAAGCGCATCAACTGATTTCAAGAAAATTGTACCATTCAAGGAAGACACCATGAAGCTTATGGGTGGATGTCGTGTTGGATCTACCCATCCATCTATGATTTTAATTTAAATCACGAAAACACCCAAAAAACTCGACCAATAACATCGTCAAGTTGAAAAACTCACGATTTCCAAATGTTATCGAGATGTTATCATGAGGATTTCAACAAAGGTCTAAATCCTCATATAAATATAGGATTGGTTCTTTTATATTGAATCATCAACACTTGTGACTTATTTTGGCCCTCTTTGAGATTTTCAGCCTTCTTGTGTTCTTGTGGAGTTGTGACTCTATATGGTATTTTGCTATTTGGAGTTATTTCTTTGGTCTTCGAGATGTTACTTTGGAACAATAAAGGCTTGTTCATGCATTCTATCTTGTAAGTGCACCTTGGATTTGATAAATTGTGTCTCATGTATGGAATGGATGATTATCTAGGGTTTCTATTATGCTAGTTATTATTGAAAATCACTGAATGAAATCTAGACGATAGCATTGTATGCATTTCTCACTAGTGGAATGTGAATGGAAATCCCATTGGTGAATCTTTAAACTAGCTCTGCCAATTGATTTTTCTCCCTCACAAATGTTATAGCTAGGGTTTTGATTCTTAGGGTTTCATCATTCACTTACTCCTTATCAACATTTAGCATATTTTTCACTCCCATAAACTTCGTCATCCCAAGGATTATGCACTGGATTTCTCACTATTGATCATCCATCAAATTTACCATAAACCTGATCTTCTCTCTCCTAATATGAATTTCGACGCCTTAAGTTAAGCCGCTAGCTAGGGAGAGGGCACTAAATTAACTAGGCCTATAGTCATTTTCTAGTGGGAGTATTCAACATTAAGAGGAGTGTTGGTTGCCTCAAAATCAACTCCTTTTAGTGGCTAATCCATCCATTTCGAAGTAAAACCATATGCCCTAAGATAATCTTTCGCTAGATAGACCCTAGTTTTGACCTGGGATTCAACCTGGGGTTTCATGAAGGCTTCTTACTTCATTGGTTGTTGATATTCATTGTTTGAAAGCCTCTTCTTGGCCTCTTGACACTAGGTTAATCCATTTGACTTGCTACTTCTCAAGATAAATAGGCCCTAGATCATTTTTGTCCTCAATAAGCCTTATTAGAGGATACAAATTGCCCTATATTTGCTAAGCCTCGTTCTTAGAGAGAGTTGTCCACTATAAGTCCTTGTCACCTTGATCCTTGAACTTAATGTATGTCTCATAGGTGACCTACTATAAAGAAGCCTCCTAGTGGTGAAAATCCACAAAAAAAGCGGAAGGTAGTGGTTGTGGTGACAGTGGGCCATGTTACCGCTCAAACTAGCAAGGGACCTAAAGGGGCAAATGTTAGACCAAGGGCAACAAATTGAGACTTAGCCCACTGTCACCTCAGCTAAAGCTCCCTACTATTTACGAACTTTCACTGATGGGAGGAGACCCAATATATATGGAATCACAAATGAAGGATAACTCAATAAGTGGATCTAAAATGACCCAAATCATCAAGGCCATCAATCTAACGAAAAAAGAGGATGAGCAACCAAAGTTATTTCTCAACTTCTACCACCACTACCTCTGCTAATCCCACTTCCTCCCAACCAAGTCTAACTCAACGTCAAATCACTTTGGATGACCATTGGAAAAAGCAATGAAAAGAATCTACTTTTCAACACATTGCTAGATGGTGGTGTGATGCAGATATCCCATTTAATGTTACCTGCTCACCTTATTACCAAGCTATGTGGGACTCTGTTATCACTGCAAGAAAGGGCTTCAAAGGCCCTAGTGTGCATGACTTTAGGGGAACTCTTTTGCAAAAAGAGATTTGTTGCATCGATGAGTATTTGACTGAGTACAGAGAGTCATGTGCCAAAACAAGTTGTTCCATCATGTCAAATGGATGGACTTGTTGACCATTGAAGACCACTTGAAGACTTCATTACCGAGGATATGTCAAAGGATTATTGTACCTGCACAGTTCAGATATCATCAGAGCTTTTGAGCTCTTTACTTCTTCTCATCTTCTTCTCTATTGTACTCAAATTCCGCAAGCCCTGTCGGGATGTTGTAAAGTAATGCTAGCATTACGAAATAGAGTCATGTAACAGGCCTAGGCATCTTCGGATTTTGTCATCAAGTGAGTTCACTCTGGGGAGATTTTTTTACTTCGATAACTATTTGTGATCTTCAGCACATAATAATTAATTGAGTTTTTTCTTCCAGTTATAACCCCAAAGTCGGAGTGTGGCTCGATGGCAAGGCCTTGAGTGAGTCCTAGTGTCTAGAACCAATGTATAGTACTGTGTTAGATCACTCGTGAAATTTTGTGGAATTTGAATAAGTCTAGGTGTCAGTTTTTAATTATTAAAACTTCGAGCAAAATAGGATTTTTAATCAATTTTCTACGTAAATTGTAATAAGTGATGTCTAGAGAAGTTGTATGGGGTATGACAGCTAAAAATTACACCTCTCCTCCTCAACTTTCTACTATGATACACTTTGGGAGATGAAAAATCACTTTAAACCCCCCAAAACCCACTTTTTCCTCAGTTTAATGGGAAAATGATAAATAAATATCCCAGAATAAAAAAATAAAAAATAAATAATTCCACATGTCAATTGAGGTGGAAATGTCTAGGAAAAATAAAGTCAAGTCAAAGGCAAGTTGGATGTTGAGTGGGCACCCACATGGCACATATATTCAAGCACATGGGTAAAATTAATTATGTGGTCCAGTTTGGGAAGTTGAGTCCCTCATGAAGGATCAACACATAAGTCAAATATTTGTTAAAGATTTTGATGGAGATATTTATGGGAGTATGTCCCCATATTACTCCATAGTTTGCACATGATATTTGCTCACATTACACTTGTACGCATGATTTTATTCCAGCATCAACGCAGCTCAAGTTTTGCCTCAATGCACAACATGTTTAACGCAGAGATGTGGGCAAATAGTTCAATGTGGGCAGAGGTGTCAACACACAACAGTTTTGCTTGAGATTTTTGTGCAATTTATCTCCCTTTCAACCTACAGCATCCACAAATGGCAACATCAACGAATTTTACACATGGGATGAAGAAATGTGTTGTGCCACCTCCCAAATTTGGCTTCTACAAATGGCTGAGAACTCCAGACTTCACAAATTTGAATTTGCCTTGAGATTTCCATCATTCTCTACTTGGCATTGGGGTTTACATTGATATCTTCTCCAATTTCTCTACAAATTGAGCCATTGGGCTCCCATTATATATTCTTGATAGGAGCTCTTGTGCTTGTTGAATCTTTGCTCCTTTGTGTAATTCCATTCATCAATGCATAAAGACTTTGGGGTTTCACTATGGGATGTTCTTCCTCCTTGAGTATGGTATGATTTTTTTATCAAAGCCCTTATTTCTTTCTACTTGTGTTATTATATTATTTGCATCCATATGCTTTTAGAGATATGTTGATGTAGAGCTACCTTGCATTGACATATGTTTTAGAAATTTGCTCTAGATATATAATGTTTTAGCTGACTTCAAATAAATCTCTAGAACTTATTTATCATTGATTAGTCTATATGGAGTTGATCTGCGTTGGAGTGTTGTAGAGGGAATACCATTACTCGATCAAGCTTCAAGCGTGAGGAGAGGTTTTAGGAGAAATGTTAATTTTAGGTATGTTCTATGCTTAGAGCAATTTATTTCAATTTCCACAGTTAGCTCGATATCTTTTCTAGATTAGCAATCACGTCAGTATTAAAGTAAACTGCAAATAGAACATAAACATAAATCGCAGAAGACAAGTCAAGACAAGAGGACACAAGATGTGGTGCTAGCCAGGGACAAACCCCAATGTGGGGAAACCCTTGATCAATTCTTCTTATATGTTCTTCTATATTTCACGAGAGAGACAATTATTGTACATTTTACAACAAAGTCACACTTTGACTTATCTGATTAGACCATGATATCTCTAAGAAGATGATACATGAGATCAGTTGAAGACATGCTGCTTCAACTGATTCTCCAAGGTGACTCCTTCACCTATCATTGTGCTACATTTCATCATCATGTTGCACCCATCATCACTATGTTGCATCTCATCATGCTTCATTAATCCTGACTGTACCCATCACTGTACTGCATTATGTGCCATCGCTGCACCATGTTGCCATACTAACCTATGTGTTGGCTGCATCTTACTTCCTTGTTGTCCCTAGCTTTCTTGTTGTCCTTTGCATGCTTGTTGTTGCATGCTAGTTGTCCCTTCCATGCTAATTGTAACATTGCATGCTTGGCGTATTTGCTGCTAAGTACCATACAATTGTACCAATGTTAGTTAGTTGTCCCTTGCATGTTGCTCTCCTTTGGAGACAGATGCTCTGGCTATTCCAGCAGTTCCCAACAGTTCCAGCAGTTCCGACAATTCTGACAGTTCTGGCAATTCCAGTTGTTCCCAACAGTTCCGTTTGTTCTGGCAATTCCGGTTGTTCCCAGCAGTTGCGGCTTCTGCCCTCTGCATCAGCTTTCCCGCCTGTTCTGATAGTTCCTGGCAATTACAGCAATTCCAGCTGTTCCCAGTAGTTCCAACAGTTCCGGCAATTCCTGGTAGTTCCAACAGTTCCAGTGGTTCCAGCTTTTCCCGACAATTCCAGCAGTTCCGGCTTTTCCCGACAATTCTGGCTTCTGCCCTCTACGTTAGCTTTCCCAGCTATTCCTGCAGCTCCCAGCTATTCCTAAAATTCTCGCCAATTCCGGCTATTCCCGGCAGTTTAAGCAATTCCGGCTATTCCCGGCAGTTCTGGCTTTTCCCAGCAGTTTCAACTTCTGCCCTCTGGATTAGGGCAGTGTTATCCCTTAGGATCTCTCCTCCTTCTAAAACCCAAAGACAAGTACAAAAGAAGAGATCCCAAGTGTGTTGAAATGACTTGAAGTCCACCTCTATTTATACTAAAATGTTGAGAACAAGTGGGGTTTATTTGGTTGTTAGCCGACCTTGACGACTTGTCCCATAACACAAATAAATTCATATCTCCATGAATACTTATCGGAATTGAATGATCTTTAGATCAATCCTACACCTCTCGATGAGAGGGATCCAAGAAAAATATTAGCTTCCATTAATAAGATGACCCACATGGAGTTTGGCCCTAGTTGCCAATTTTAACAAGAAAGCATTCCAGTCTTGAGCATGCTCTTATAGGAACTCTCATTTGTTTTAGCTCATAGTCTCATCATTCGAATTTTCTTGCAGGGACCCTAGCATTGGCTTATAGACAAATCAAATTTCAACCCAAATCATTATCTCAAAACTTTTGGGCCTATATCGTTTTCATTTTGCGATCTAGACCATGGTTATAGTTAGACAAGGATGGAAGTTTTGCTTGCATACCTTCATGTAACCTTTGCATATCCATTGTAGAATATCATCTCCATTCTATTATCCTTTCTCTTTCTCTAACATTTGCACCTATTTTGCAGATTTGTTTTGAGTCTTGTGCTAACATTTTGTGGCAGATTTGAAGAGGAAGGAAGCTTGAAACTACTAAAAATTTGCTTTGCAGGACCTATAGCATCTCATGGGCAGCCTTTGGACAGGGCCGAGAGCATACTTTGGGCAGATTTTTAGGAGGGCCATGGGTTGTTTGAAGGCAGCATAATTCACCTACAAGATTGAGAGTAGGAGAGGCTCACCTTTCCTTTTGGGACTGATTGCAGTTCTTTTCAAGTGGCTGCAATTTTTGGACAGAATTCTGTCACAAACTTCCAGATTGTATTTGAAGACCCTTCACACCTTGTGGCCATCCACTTTTAGTAAAGATTGTTCTCCGTTTTATAGAGGAAGGATCCTAGTGCTTCAAAGTTGAATTCCATTGTGAAAGGCATTGCATCCTCAAATCTTCAGCCCTTCTCTCACATATAAAAGGGCTTTCTTCATCATAACATCACTCTAATAAAATTAGTTTTCCTTGAGGGAGCTTGAGAACTTCTCCCATCGTATCCCACCTCCTCATTTAGGAGTACTCTTTCTTCGGTGAATTGATTTTCATGGTTTAGATTCTAACTCTCATGTTTAACTCATTTGCATGCACTCTGCTTTGCTAATCTAAATTGTTTTATGCATGGTTAAGCTCTAGACTTAACACAACACTCGCACTTCTCTTCCTTTGCAAAGTTGAATTTGTCAAGTTTGCTATTTTCATTTCCCAAGTTTTTGTATTGTGCAATTTACTGTTGTCGAAGCCCCAACACTTGCAACATATTTTTTGAGCAACTCATTTTATATGCTTTCAAGTTAACAATATATAAGCAAGTACTTTACATTTTCATTGGCAAACTTTGATTTGTTCACCAATCTACCTTACTTGGCAAAGTCACAATACATAAGCAAGTACTTTACATTTTCATTGGCAAACTTTGATTTGTTCACCAATCTACATTACTTGGCAAAGTTATAATACATAAGCAGGTACTTTACATTCTCATTGGCAAACTTTGATTTGTTCACCAATCTACTTGGCAATTGTTTCATAAGCTATTTGGGTACATGCTTTATCATTTCATGTCAATTTATACTTTAAGTTCCACCCTCATTACACTGCCCTTTCGACATATTTCTTGAAGCATTTTATTTGTCATCATCACTTGAAGCAATTTACTTGTCTAAATTCACTTGGCTCATTTGGTTTGCATGCAATTTGCCAAGTATATGATTCCATTCACTTTTCATTTCAAAGCTTGTGAAGAGACATTAAGCTACTTTCACTTTAGTTTCTTCCTTTGAAATTGTTGGTACAAGTTACGTTGAGCATTATTTCATTTCATTCATTTGGCAGCATTGCTATGAACACTACTTCTTTGGAAGCATTAATACTCAATCGTTTTATTAGGTATTCTACTATTAGACATCCACATTTAAAACTTACATCCAAGCATAAGCTTGGTTGTATAGGCATCATAGGACAAAAACCTCCCTGATCTTTCTTACATCCGGTATAGAGTAAGGTTCCAACACATGACTTCTCAGTTTTCTTGGAGGCTTTGTCCCCTTGTAAGGATGAAGGCACGTGGATTTTGTTAGGATATTCCAGCACATAGGAAATAGTTAAGTATAACTTGGTCTAGTGTAGAGTTAGGTAAAGTGTGTTTATTTACTATGTACTTTTGTAACTTACAATCCGACGGTCACAATATATTCTAGACATGAAGTAATCCGACAGTTCATTCTCTCCTCAGTTTTACTGACACTTTATCCACGGCTTAACACCCGATTGGTCCATGGTCTCTATTTAAAGAGCATGGAGGGTCATTTGTAAGGTGACCATTCATGAGAGAAGCTTATGTAAATTTTATTTCTTTTACATTAATAAATTGCCTGAAGTGGCCACGTTGGCTCAAGCCGTGGATTGTTTCCCTCTTTGAGGGTTTTAACCACGTTAAGAATATCAGTGTATTGATTTGTGATCTATTTGTGAGCAGTGTCCTTTGGTGTTCTGTCTGAGAAACTTACCCTGTAAATTCCTACATGGTATCAAAGCAATTTGAGGGTCGCATCTGTTAGTGATCCAAATCTAAAGCCGGTACAACTGTATCCGACTGTCGTTTCCTAGGTCTACAGTTTCTGACTTCTTTTGGGCCGAGAGGACTGCTCTATTGTGTTAGAAGCATCTATTCCAGTGAGGAACCCCTTTCGTTTCCTGCGAAAAGGTTTTTGGTAGCCCTAGCTACGTCATTTTAAAGATCTAGAGGTATACAGTCTTTATTTGCAGTTGTAGCTATTCATCTCTCTGTTTATTTCGGTTTATTTAGGTCTTTGTTTTTTATTACCGGATCTATACCTTTCATTTCTGCGTATGCTCTTTGTCCCACGACTCTATGCAATCTGGAAAAATCAGAAATAGACAGGAAGGATTTTTCTCATGCGTATGCTCTTTTCTGCCACGCCTTAGTGTGATCTTGGAAAATCAGAAACATTGAGGAAAATATTTAGTTTCCGAATAAAGCTAACTTCAAGCCGTAAGGTTTTTTTGTATGGCCATGTTGGGTTTTGTGATTTTTGATTTGTAGACAAAAAAAGAGCATTTTCAAGTAAGCACGCTCCCCAAAGCTTCTGTGACGTAAGAACCAAATAATATAACAAAAAAAAAAAAAACCTTTGTCTTTTCCAAAATTTACTAACCTTTTAAACTAGCTCACTTGGTCCAAAGTTACTTCATGAGAATAGAGGTCTTGAGTTAAAGTCTTTCTTTTTGTTCAGATGCTTTCCCAAAAAGCACATGTAACTTAAGTTTTAAAGTTACTTTATGTAAAAGTGTTCTCACCCATTATAAAAGGTGAGTCACTTATAATTCTAAAGTCTCTTTATCTTTTATTTAAGTTGCAATTCAGTGGGTAGCTCATAAAGTACCATTGTAAAAGTGACTTTCACTTATTTATAAAAATGGGTCACATAATTTTTTTTTAAAAGTAAGCTAATTAGATTAAGTTTGGAAACAAGGGGGGGATTTTTTTTAAATACAACATTATCATTCATTTCCGCACATTCACGCACTTCGTTGGCATCTTCAACAACTTTTCTTCAAAAAGCCATAATTTCTTCATCCGAAAGTCGTTATCAGAGCCGTTTTTTTTTAAGTAACCTAATTTTTCGAGATCTTTCCATTGGAACACTTAGTTTCAGCGTCTACAGCTTCAGTTTCTGTTAAAATGGAAAGTTCATGCCAAGTTATTCTTGATAGCACCAACTATTTCCAATGGTGGTCCTACATTATGGATTTACTTAGAAGTAAAAGTCTTTACAAAATAGCCTCAGGCCAAGAAACCAAACCTCAAGAAGATAAGGCGGCCAAATGGGAAAATAGGCAAGATCAAGCACCTGGGTTGATAGGAATGTCTATTTCTCCAGACCTTACATTCCATATCGCAGAACTTAATACTCCTAATGAAGCAATGAAACATCTCACTAAAGTTTTTGGAATTAAAAATGAAATTAGAGCCCATCAACTCGAAAATGAGTTGCTTACATTGGACCCCAATAATTTTTCTTCCATTGAAGATTTTTGTCCAAGTTCAAGACCCTTAGACTTCTCTCGGAAGGTGTTAAGGTTAAGAAAGAAGATGGTAGCCTTATCTACTTCATTCTTATTAAGTTGGGACCAGCCTACTCTGTGTTTGTTTCCACCTTTCATTCTACTAGAGAAGCCTTTATTTCTCAAGGACAAGACTACAAGTCCCCCTCTTTTGATGTATTTTGTGATTTTTTAATAAGAGAACAAGTAAAGCTCTTATATCTTGGTCTTCTTAATCTTGGAAACTCTTCTAAGAAACCCTTAGTCGCCCGGCAGCAACCAAATTCAAAGGATCCTAAGAAGCAGTATCCTAAAAAGAATGGTCCCAAGCCAAACAAGGGTCCTAAGCAATTTCAGTCTCAAAATGAAAAATCATTTCAACAAAATGATATGGCAAATAAAAATAAAGGGAAGAAAATTGATAGACATTGCCACTTTTGTAATCGAGATGGCCACTTAGAATCCAAATGCTTTAAGAAGATGGAAGCCATGGAAGCAACAATGAAGAAGCATAACATCCATTTGGAGCACTCTTCAACTTCAACTCCATCTTCAGAAATAGCACTTTCTGCATGTGGTTGTCAAGCATCTCGGTTTGGTTATGCACTAAATGTATCTTCTTCTTCTCATTCTCATGAGTGGCTCATTGATTTTGGAGCTTCTTATCACATGGCCAAAAAAAAAAGCCATGTTTTCTTCTTTAAATGACTGTAACACAAAAAATATATATGTTGGTGATGATAGATCTCTTAGTGTTGCAGGGACTGGAACTGTTCATCTAGACAATGGTCAATTTAATGATGTATTATATGTTCCAACCTTATCCTGCAACCTTCTATCTATATATCAGATAACGCATTCAGGTGAAGGTAAAATCGTTGAATTTTCACCTCACGATGTTGTAATTAAGGACCTAAGAGATCCTAGACAGATTTTAGCTACTAGCATTTTTGATGATTCTACAAGGTTGTATAAGTTTAACAACTTTGGTTCATCAAATCTTCCCTTGGTATTTGTTGCTCAAAATGATGAAGTGAGCAAACTTTGGCATGACCGATTTGGTCACTTAAACTATCGCTCCCTTCAGAATCTATGTAAAGAAAATATGGTGACAGGTCTTCCAATGGTATCTTGCAGAGATGGTGTTTGTTCTGGATTTGTACTCGGAAAACATCATCGGGACAGTTTTGAAAAACGTGCCTCTTGGCACGCCTCAGCCCCTTTACAGCTTGTGCACAGTGATTTTTGTGGTCCACTTCCTGTTGCTTCATTCTCTGGCTACAAGTATTTCTTAACTTTCATTGGTGATTTCTCCAGACGCACTTGGGTATACTTCTTAAAACTCAAGAGCGAAGTATTTAACACATTTTTGGCCTTCAAAGCCTTTGTTGGAAAACAATCTGGACATCAAATTCTTAAGCTAAGAACTGATAATGGTGGAGAATATGTTAAAAACACATTCATCAACTTTTGCACCGAAAATGGAATTCAAATGCAACATACTGTTCCATACACTCCACAACAAAATGGTGTAGCTGAAAGGAAAAATCGCATCTTAAAGGAAATGGCTAATTGTATGCTGCAATCTAAAGGACTCAGTCTTAGTTTTTGGGCCGAAGCAATTAATTGTGCAAATTACATAGTAAATCGCACTCCTACTAAGGTTTTAAAGAATATCACTCCAGAAGAAGCATGGAGCTCAATTAAACCAGATGTAAGTCACTTTCATATTTTTGGAAGTAAAGCATGGGCCCATATTCCAGATGAGAAACATAAAACTTTAGAACCAAGAGTGAAAAATGTATTTTTGTTAGATATTCTGAAGATGTCAAAGGATATAGACTTATTCCACTTAAGTCCAAAAATGTTATCATTAGAAGAGATGTAAAGTTTGCTGAAAATATATTGATCTATGAGCCTAGTTCGGCGGATGTGCCACCTCTCTCTATCCCTTCTACTTTTAAAAAGATTTCTTCTTCAGATGATGACAGCAAGGATGACAATCCTCCCCCACCTTCTCAAGATCCTCCTTCAACTCCTCAACTTCCAAAATGGGTTTGTGCTACTCGGGATGCAGCAGGTTCTCTTGTCGGTGATCCTACAAATCAGTGGCGTACATGTTCTCAGTTCGATAGAGCCTCTTCTTTACTTGCTCAAGCTTCAACGAATAATGATCTTGACATCTTTGCAGAAGCTTCATGCCATCCAGATTGGAACGCAGCTATGAATGAAGAATATCATTCATTATTGGTAAATGATACATGGGATCTTGTTCCTCTTCCAAAGGGACAAAAACTTGTTAGATGCAAATGGGTTTACAGAACCAAGTATGGACCAGATGGAAAAGTTGATAAACATAAAGCTCGTCTTGATGCTAAGGGTTTTTCACATGTTGAAGGCATTGACTATATTGAAACCTTCTCCCCTGTTGCCAAAATGAACTCTATCCACCTTGTTCTTTCCCTTGCTGCCTCTTTCAAATGGGAAGTCCATGAAATGGATGTTAAATCTGCCTTCTTGCATGGAGACTTGCATGAATAAATTTATATGGAACAACCTATTGGCTTTATACAAACAGACTCTAGCCTTGTATGTCGGCTTAAGAAATCCCTTTATGGTCTCAAGCAAGCCCCTCGAATTTGGCATGCCAAAATGGATAGTTTTCTTTTAGAAACTGGCTTTTCTAGGTGTCATTCTAACAATATTGTCTACACCAAGAAAGTGGGCAAGTCTCTTATCATTCTTGTTCTTTATGTTGATGATATTATCCTTACTGGTAGTGATCCCAACCTTATAAACCATGTGATGTCTAGCCTTGAAAAGAAGTTTGAAATGACAAACTTAGGACACTTGCATTATTTTCTTGGTCTTCAAGTCTTGCAATCCAAGGAAGGTATTTCCCTTTCTTAGTCCAAGTATGCATGTGATCTTCTATGTCATTTTCACATGGAAGACTGTAAGCTAGCTCCATCTCCCTTTTAGTCTGGAGCCAAACTTTTAGTCACTTGAACTTCCCCTGAAGTTGATGCTACCTTATACTGTCAACTTGTAGGAAAACTTTTGTATCTAACCCATACTCGTCCTGACCTTTCCTTTGTTGTTGGCGTTATTGCTCGGTTTATGCAAAACCCACATGAAAGTCATTGGAAAGCAGCTAAAAGAATACTTTGTTATGTTCGAGGTACAGTTTAGTTTGGGATTCATTACAGTGCAGAAGCATCTCTTCTATTGGTTAGTTTCACTGATTCTAATTGGGTTGGTGACCCTGATGATCGAAGTCTACTGCATGTTATGTGTTCACTCTTGGTTCAGTACATATTACATGGGCTTGCAAGAAACAAAGTGCCATTTCTCTTTCTTCAACAAAAGTAAAGTATTGTGGTGTCGTAGAAGCTAGTAAGGAAGCCCTGTGGCTTTGTCAGATCCTGTCGGAGTTTGGTTTTCAACAGCAACATCCGACTACACTTTGGTGTGATAATCAAAGTACCATTCAATTATGCAAAGATCCAATCTAAAATCATCGCAGTAAACACATTGAATTGCACATGCACTTCATCAGAAAGCTCATTCATGACCATGTTCTTTAAGTGCAATATTGTTCAACAGATGATCAAGTTGCAGACATCTTTACAAAGGCTCTCATAGAGGCAAAGTTTACTAAACTCGATTTATCGGTTGGAGTTCAGGAGTTGTCACTAGGGTTGGGGTAGGCTCTAATGCTCTTTGTTTTCTCCTATTTGTCGTATTTGTACATTCTTCAATCCTATCCCAAGTTGTTCTAAGGGGGAATGTTAGGATATCTAGCACATAGGAAATTAGTTAGTAATAAACTTGTTTAGGTAAAGTTAGTAGCATACTTTTGTAACTTACAATCTGACGGTCACGATATGTTCTAGACATGAAGTGATCTGACGGTTCATTCTCTCCTCGGTATTACCGACACTTGATCCGTGGCTCAACACCCGATTGGTCCATGATCTCTATTTAAAGAGCATGGAGGGTAATTTGTATGGTAACCCTTCATGAGAGAAGCTTATGTAAATTTTCATTCTTTTATTAATAAATTGCCTGAAGTGGCCACGTTGGCTCAAGCCGTGGACTATTTCCCACTTTGAGGGTTTTAACCACATCAAGAATACTGGTGTATTGATTTGTGATCTGTTTGTGAGCAATCTCCTTTGGTGTTCTGTCTGAGGAACTTATCCTGTAAATTCCTACAGATTTGTAAGGACTAGGGAAAGGGTATCATTAACGACGGACTTAGTGCCTCCTCAGTGTTAAAATTTCTAAGTATTACCCATTAGAAATTTTATCTGTATTCTCTGGTTTATTTCTCCTACTTGTTAATTATGAACAAGTTATTTAACCATAGAAATATCGAAATAAACGCAATACAGTCTCAACCATCTATAGATCAACAGTTAAAATAAATAGCAAACACACAAGTGACATAGTTATTTTTTGACAAATGTCCCCGGAAAAACCCAACGCGAGAAAACCAGTGCAGCTATTCTGAGGGTTTATTATTATGCAGTATTTCCTTGAGTACCACTAGGTGCCTAACTAGCTCACTCGATAGAGAAAAAATACACAGCAACAATACCTCTCTATTCGAAAAGAGGTATTCAGAAAACCTATCCCACGAAACCCTCTCCAGCGACTCTGAAGCTCTGCGCTGGCCCTTCTGGCCTCCACATCAACCTCCTACTGCTCTGCGTCAGCCTCAAACCTCTTTGTGTCAGCCCTTTGAGGCACTGCGTAGCCTCTGGGACCCTCTGTGTCACTCCCTCTGCCTTCTGCATGGATGACGTAGTTCCTCTGAGCTCTGCATTGTCTCTACAGAGCTCTGCATCGCCTGCTCTGGCTGTTGTTCTCGCTCTTTGCCTCTGCGTTGGTCTCTTGGCATTGTCTCTACCTCTCTTGGCATTGTCTCTACCCCTCGTTGTTGATCACTGATTCAACTTTGCTTAGCAACCCCGCTCTAGCAAAATGTATGACTAATCACTCTGGTGTTTCTTCCAATACTGACCCTCAACCCTCCTCTTATACTTTTCCTGTTGGTCTTTCAACGGATGAGATTAAATCTCTAATCAACAACTAACATTAGATTTGGCTTGATCCATGTCATCTGGAACCTTCCAACCCAGTTTTATATTAATACCCATTAATATTTTATTTTTCTTAAGTTTAAACTTAGGAACTCCATTAAAAATATTAATTATTTTGATCTCCTAAGTTGGGAAGAATCTACCCAAACCATTTATGGGTCTTGGAGATCTCATGTGCTTTAGCCTCTCCACCAATTTTCATGGCTAAAGCACATCCGATGCTACCCCAAATCAACACTCCCTCTTAGTGAGGATTGTGCTATAGTAATACTCCAACTGAGCATCACTAAGATTATACGGCATCGGTACTTGTGTTGATGCTAGGCCTCTCCGCCCAACATCCTCTGCATTGGTGCATCCTGTACTGCTACCCATGGCTCTTCCACTGCCACTGTTGCATCCGTATAGCAGCTCCCTCTGCATCCGTGTTGCTACTGGTCCTTTCTCCCAACACTGCATCTGCACTGCAACACCCTCTCATCATGCTGCATCGTGTTATTGCTAACTGCTACTGCACTGCAACTCAGTGACTAAGAAGTAAGTACCTGATCCTCCCAATTACTGACATCCCTGTCAGGCTAGAAACACTCCTGATGTTGAAGCTCTCTCTGTCGCTATCTCGTGCTCCCTCTACTACCTCTGCACTGCTGCAACAACTCCCTACCTCTCGCACTGCTGCAAACCTCTCTATGCCATCCTGCACTATTGCAACCTCCTTTGTGCCTTTTGCACTGCTGCAACTTGCTAACTCTGTGTTGCATGGGACTACTACGCTATAGCACTCTCTGTCACTTCATTTGCATCTGTTTCTACTGACATCCGCCAGTCTTGCTACTCTCTCTTTGGGGCTCCCGTAAGCAAGGTATAATCCAAGAGTTTGGGACCTCAAGGATCCTACCCCTCATCGCCTGTAGTCTTCCTCACTACAGCTTGATGTCTCCCCACCTCTTCTCTAGATGTACATGAGCACTCATGGCACAATCGTCATTCCTTGCCATCTCTGCTCTTCTCTTTGACTCCCAGGAGTCTCTACTTCCCTCCTAGAAGTTCTCGGATAGAGTCCCTCTGAGTCTTGATTTCCCTCCTGGAAATCCTCCTGCCAACAGTCGAATCGCACCTCTCTGATATCTTATGCACCTGCAACACTGATCCGGATTTCTTAGCTAGAAATTTGCCTAGGTAGTGACTCCCACTACCTTGCTTTTGCCCCGTTAAGTACTGTTTTGTCTCAGCAGCAACAACACCCCACTAGCTTCACTCCTCGCAATCTTCCCACGGCTTCCTAAGCCCCAACAACCAAAGGACTAAGCCTTTAGGCTCTACACAATCTCGGCACTAACTGCAATGCTCCCCAAGCCAACTGCTTCAAACCTCTTGGTCTCTGTGTGGCTCTTCGTGAGCCTTTTTCTGCCCTCCTCAGCCTCTGCGTTGACCTCTCTCTGGCCTGAACTGATGACACAGTCCCTCTGCATCAACCCTTCTCCACCACTTTCTGCTAGGAACAGCTTTTGTCACTCAGGATAGTTGTTTATGCTGCAAATGCTCTGCTTCAGCTAGTGCCTTCAACTCTCCCGTGATCTGCAACCACGCTCTAATACCATGTTGAAATTTCTAAGTATTACCCGTTAGAAATTTTATCTGTATTCTCTGGTTTATTTCTCCTACTTGTTAATTATGAACAAGTTATTTAACCATATAAATATCAAAATAAACACAATACAGTCTCAACAATCTACAGATCAACAGCTGAAAGAAATAGCAAACACACAAGTGACACCGTTATTTTTGGACAAATGTCCCCAGAGAAACCCAATGCGAGAAAACCGGTGCAATTATTCCGAGGGTTTATTATTATGCAGTATTTCCTTGAGTACAAGTGGGTGCCTAACTGGCTCACCGACAGAGAAAACATACACAGCAGCAATACCTCTCTATTCGAAAACAGGGATTCAGAAAACCTATCCCATGAAACCCTCTCCAGTGACTCTAAAGCTCTGGCCCTTCTGGCCTCTGCGTCAGCCTCAAACCTCTCTACATCAACCCTCTGAGGCTCTGCACAGCCTCTAGGACCCTCTGTGTCACTCCCTCTGCCTTTTGCATGGATGACACAATCCCTTTGGGCTTTGCGCTGTCTCTGCTAGGCTCTGTGTGGCCTGCTCTGGTTGTTGCTCTCGTTCTCTGCTTCTGCGTTGGTCTCTTGGCACTGTCTCTGCCTCTCTGTCCAGTACCCACTGCCCCTCGCTGCTAATCACTGATTCAACTTTGCTTAGCAACCTCGCTCTAGCAAAATGAATGACTGATCACTCTAGTGTTTCCTCCAACTGACCCTCAAGCCTCCTCTTATACTTTTCTTGTTGATCTTTCAACGGACAAGATTACATCTCTAGTCAACGACTAAGTTTAGATTTGGCTTAATCCATGTCTTTTGGAACCTTCTAACCCAGTTTAGGCTTAGGAACCCCATTACAAATATTAATTATTTTAATATCTCCTAGACTGGTTAGAATCTACCCAAACCATTATGGGTCTTGGAGATCTCATTTGCTTTAGCCTCTCCACCAATTTTCATGGCTAGAGCACATCCAATGTTACCTCAAATCAACACTCAACCCCTCTTTCTTGAAAGTCACCCCAATCTTTACCCTTTGGTAAGAATTTGAAAGGGGAATTTCTCACCTTACATTAGATATCTAAAACTAGCCAAGATAACTACATTTCACATTATTAGTTTTGCATATCATCCTAATCAAATTGTCTTGTGAGCATTTTCCATTTTACTTGCAATATTGTCATACATTTCTTGTACTTGTCATTCTAAAGATTTACTTGCTCACAGTTACTTGATGTCATTGCATATTTTTATTTGAGCATTTGTTTTACAAGTTAAAACATATTCAGAAGTTGCAGTTCAAACGGTGGACATTCCGAATGATGATGTGAACTCAACAACAACAACACCTGAAGGAAATCAGGGAGTTGCCACTAACACGATAAGGGAAAGGCCAAACAGAAGAACCTCCTTATCGACATCTGAATCACAAGAGCGGACTTTCCAATCAATCTATGTACCAGTACCACTCAGAACGGAAACAACAAATTTATGTTCCAAAGAATACTAAAGTTTGCAGAATCCAATCCTACGATAATAATTCATCACAAATTTCCAGTGACCAGAAGATTTCACAAAGGATTAATTTAGGATGGTCAGATCCATTTTTTATTCGACAATTTTATTTATCGCTCCAAGGATCATATCGTCCGCGACGAATAGGAAAAAAGAGATCCAACCTTTCATCAGTAAGCTTTGAGTACAAATATTTTTGAAGAGATGGGCAATGTTATGAATATAATTCATATAAAATTAATAAATATAAATATAATAATAATAAATAATAATTAATTAACTAATGGTCAGTTAGTTAGTAATGAAGATGCATGTCTTAGATACATGACCATTCATGAAAGGGCACCTACCTAGCGTATATAAGTAGGCCCTCATTCTCATTTGTAATCATCTTACATCAATCCAATATACAATATTCAATATACAATTACATGTCTTACAATGGACATTTACGTCATTGAAGTATTTTAAATATTTCTGTTGTGTATACAAACCTTGGTCATTACATTCAACCAATGAACTAAAACATGGCACCTAAATTTTGCCTACATGGCATGCAAGTGGACCCAGCCAATTGATGGTCGTCCAAATCAGAACCGGCTTCAAGCAAACAATTTGTCTTGTTTGAGAAAAAAAATAGCCAAATCAATCTAGTTCATATCCAAACCAAATAGTCTTCCCAATTTGGTACAGAAATAAATGAATTAGCTTGGTCTGTTTTTGAACCGGCTTCAAGCAAACAATTTGTCCTGTTTGAGAAAAAAAATAGCCAAATCAATCTAGTTCATATCCAAACCAAATAGTCTTCCCAATTTGGTACAGAAATAAATGAATTAGCTTGGTCTGTATCAAAAACAGACGATTCAAGATGGAACTAGTCAAACTAGTCTGATCCGAAAACAACCAATAAAAAATGGCCAGCTCCAACCAATAACTATGTGTTAAGCCCCTAGTCCTAACCTTCATTAACTATCATCATATTAGTTATAGTTAGGTACGCTTATTATTTTAGGAAACCCTCTAATCCTCCCCATCTCCTACGTACACATCAAGGAGACACATTTGAATAATCATCTTGTGATGTGAATTTGAATATCATGTAATAGGACAATGTCCCAACAAAAGGGATTCTTAATTCACTCATTCACTTCAATTAGATGTGGCATTACTAAATTGTTTGTATCTTATGATCTTGCTTTTCTATGCAAATATCCAACAGGAAATATGGTGAATTAACACCAACAGGGAGCCCCGCAGAGTATGAGGAGGGAGCCCAAGCAGAACTTTTCATACATGGTATTTTCTCTCTCATCAATTACATTGTTGATGTATTTAACCATGTTGTTTGTTTGGGGTTTCCATAGTCTTAATCCCACCATACTAAATACCCAATACACAAATCAGGAATAATAATTATTGTTAATTATGGTACACATACTTCCTCCAACTTTTATGCCATCAACCTTCATGTGCAGTTATCAAAGCTGCTTGAGGTTCCTCACTTGTGGGCTAGAGGACAGGCATATTTCTATCATGCACATCAAACTACTGAACATATGCTCAACCTTGAATCCATTATTGAGGATGCAAGGCACCACACTTTGATGGCTTGTGCTACTTTGTAGACTTTTAGAAAGTGTTTAACTCAAAGTCGAGGGAGGCCCTATTCAAACAACTTTGACTTTTGAGACTTTGGCACTTCATAGATCCCTATCACCATTGTCATGCACCTTTATGAGTTCATTCATGGACACCTCCATACTACACAGAAGGTTTCTGACTTTATTAGAAGCACAATCAGAGTGAAGCAAGGGTGCTATCCCTTCCCAAACTTTGTGCATCTTTGATATGTTTCTGTGAGGATACCATGTGAAAGAGATTACCTTTGCTCTTGAGCAGATTTCATTTATATACAGAGTTACTTTTGTCCATGACCAGACTTCATCTGTATACGATTACATAAATCTTTGGGCTTTTTAATACTCAATATTAGCACCTTTTAGCTAAGGTGCAATTTCCATAAATACACTTTTTCAATAGTGGCCTCCACTGATTGTAATTTTCAATATCTAGCTTTTCACTTAATAAGATTCTTGTTTGAAACATGGAAACTTAATGTTCAACACAATAGTGTTGACCAGGCAATAATGGCCAATCTTAACAGATAAAATATTGTAAATCATAATAGCATTTCCAACAAAATATCAACATTCTCTGGAATAAGAAGACAAACAATGTTCATTTGGAACAAATTTATTCATATTCAACCAAAGACCTCCATTACCATGTATCAAATTGATTTTCCATAGGAACTACTAAACTGATTCCAGATCGAAACTGTCATGCAATGGCCATTGATGCTGCAAGATAAAACAAGACATGGAAAAGTGTAATAACATAGAAAGTACCTTCGACTGTAAACTTCATGAAGAGCAGCAATCGACCAACTTCGGTCTCTTCCTACTGTTTTATTCTCCAGCCTAGAGTCAGACTCTCCCTTATAAGTATCCCCAACTTCAACACTGTCATCTATTATAAAATTGATCCGCATAGTAGTAACCTGAAAAACCACAATTATGATCTAAGTGTCTAATAACTTCACAGTGTTTGTATAAATATTATACTTTGCACTGAAAACTACGACTTTTTTATTACAAATAGTAGAATAATTTTCAATGAGTAGCAAAAAGCAGCAAGGAAAAATAATCAAAAACATAGGTGTGTACTGTCAAACTAAACTGCCATCTGAATACAAATTACTCACAAACCTCACTAGAAATATTTCGATATGCATTTTAACAAGTATTTAAAATTACTAAACGGTTAGTGTAGTTTGCACCAATGTTACAGTTGTCATCTCGGTGAAGGTCCAGAATATATCTTATCCACAATACCAAGGAAAATATGAGTAATCAGGGGAAACCTTCAGGAAGATTAAAAAAACCACAAAAATAATCATTTCTTTCAATTGTTTAAACATCTAAAGAAACAACAATGCCAAACAAATACATTGCAAAATAAATATGAAAATAAAACTGATATATAAGTTCTCAAGTGATACATCACACATTGATATTGAAATATAATATCCGTTTTGAGTCATAAATCTTGCCAAGATGATACAAAATCACAACAAAACAAAAATAAATGTATATCAAGAGATTAATCATGGCAATGAAAACAGCAGACTTCAACTTGTTTGCTTGCAGTATCCTCATAGATCAATACCCTAACTCACTTTAACAAATGAGGGTTAAACGACCCGAAATCTGATTATAATGAGATATTGATGCAGACAGCATGATAATTCCCTTTTTATCATAATAATTACTGGAATTATCATGATAATTATGGCCAATATTATCAGCTTGGGGAATGACTCGTGATATTGCCAATATATCACCAATGAATGAAGCACTCTTTACATATATGAGGGTTCTCGTTGAAAGCATAAGGGTTAATAATACATCAACTCAAGAAAGTAAGTAGATAAAAATGTGACACAAAAGTGCAACTCATTCTACAAACAATGTACATCCACCTTATCTTTGGATCTCTTGAGCAGCAAGAGGGATGAAGGGATTGAAATGTAAATTTCCTATTACTCAAAAGATCCTGTAATGACTCCTATGGATTAACTGCCCATGGGAGAACGGAATAGCCTCTCCAAACCCCTAGGCTATAGTCTTTGATAAAGGGGGAAACCCAATTATCCAGTGTTTTAGGGCAACACTGAGTAAATTTTGGGGTAGCTTGGGCAAAAAAGCCCAAATTTGGGGGTTGCACATGAGACCCTCACAATTGATTAAGGAGGAGAAGCCCCATGGAGAAATCTATAGATAGAGGAGAGTTTGAATCATTTCATCATCATCAAATTGGATTGGAATATCTCTGATTTTCTTGAGCCTGAGGCTCTGAGGGTTTTGTTGTTGCACAAACTAGCAGGCCTAGTTTGTTGGCTAAAACTAGAGGGCACAACAACACTTTGGGACTAAGGACCACTGTCACCACAGCCTAAGTCCCCTTCTCTTCTAGGATTTTCACCGACGGGAGGAGTCCTAGTATCCCTCACTCGTGATTGCTAAAACTAGAGGGTACAACAACACTTTGGGTCTAAGGACCACTGTCACCACAGCCTAAGTCCCCTTCTCTTCTAGGATTTTCACCGACGGGAGGAGTCCCAATATCCCTCACTTGTGATTGATGAGTCTATAATAGGTTTCAAAGTTAGGCAAGGATGGCTCATTCAATGGAAAGGTTCAATATATATGCAAGCTATGGGAGAAGTTAGTAAGACTTTCCAAGAAAAACCCCTTGAAATAATTTGCACAAGACCTAGGGTTGAGATATATGACAATATATTAGCACATCCAAGTTCAAGGTAGGCAAAAGAAAAGGCTATGAATGATATACTTCAACAATTACTAAAGTGCAAGCCTTCAAAGAATCCCAAAGTTAAAGGATTAGCTTCTAGGGTTCCCATTTGGTGTGATAGCTAGGGCATCAATTATATTGAAATTCCACCATTGGAATTCATTCAAAACTTGAGGACTACTAAAGGAGACTCAAAGGAACATTCTAGTCTGGACAGAATTCGAAAATTCCTCCTCCCTAAAATTTCGCATCAAACCCTAGGTAGCCTCCTTATCCTTAAACAAACAAATTTTAAGAAGAGAAAAAAAAAAGGAAAATTTATGGATCAAATCCAAGTTCGGCCACCAAGGGACTCGACTAGTGCCTAGACCATTGGGAGTATGGAGTCATGGGTGCTTAGAGTAGGCTAAATTGACCTTCAAGAAGGCTAAACGAGGAACATTCATTTCATACCATCAATGAGTAACACATGCAAAACTTCCCAAGATCACAATTTCGCACCATATCAAGTAAATTAGGGCATAGATCTTCACTATGAGAAAGAATTCCATACATTCGACATTTACATAAATATATTCAACAAGGAAAAGAACTTACTAGACTATATGACATTATCAAGTATATCCATCCATCAATAATGCATTTAGAAGCTCCAAAAAGATAGCAATATATCCATGCAAAAAAGTGCATCCCAAAAACATCCAAAACCTCTCTAAAATTGCAGGTCTAAATCCTCTAATGAGTCCAGCGAAAATCCAAAGTGTGATAATCCAAGTGAGAATGACACTCACTTATTTATAGATGTCATAAAAGTTCAAAAAGTAAAAGAAAAGCACCTCCTATGCCTAAAATGCTATGTAACCCACCCATGGTGACAAGCCAACCATGATAGCATAATAAACAAATAGAATTATCCTTCTTCAAGCCACGCCAGGCTAACGTGGAGGCCTAAAAGGGTAGTGTTGACACCTCATGTGCCAAAAATGAGAGTGAGGGGCTCAAAATCAATAGACAAGAAGGGGATGCCCTCAAAACATTGCATAGCATCTCCAAACCTCAAGTTGGGCTCTGTGGGCTCCAAATGGGTCTATGTGAAGCCCAAATTTTAGAAATTAACCAAAGATGTAAATTTTGTGCCGTAAGTTTAGAAATTAAATCAAAACATTCCAAAAAATATACCCAGACTTTTAATTTACTCATACATGCAATTAAACTGGAATTTGATAAATGGGGATGCAGAAGAATACTTGGTTATCTGTTTGAGGGCGTTTTTGGCCTCTTGTTGCAACTGCTCCTGCTAACAAACTGACCCTTTTCCTCCTAGCCTATCTAGGATCAATCTATCTGGATCCCAAATCTAGAAGAATTCAAAATGGAGGTCTTCTGGCCCCCATGCCCAAAGCTACAAGAACAATTAAGACTCAATATTCCTCTCTGTTTGTGGCTTCCTCAGGATTTCCTCTTTGTCTGTGAAATAGTCCAAAAACTCTTCCCCCCTTCTATGTGTTATTCCTTCTCCTTATATCCCCCACACCACCAACTTCTCCCTCCTTCCACTGTCTCAACATCCACATTAAAATATGTTTTCCCTACCTTGTCCTGTTACATCAAAATCCAGAATGATCTTCTATCCGCTTTGGAGGCGGTCACACCTTTTCCGCGTAAATAACCCTATTTGATTAAATAAAATTTGATTGAGTTGGATTATTCACCTTTAAATTATATGTTTTGTCGACAGGTGTAATCCATATGTTTTATTCAAGAGGTTATAATTTATTCAAATGTTTATGTTATATATTCTTTTGATTATATTTATTTAGTTCCATTTTGTTGACATTAATTATATTTATTATATTTCTTTTAGTTAATAAAAATATATAATTCTTTTAGTTAATATAAAAATAACATATATATTTTAATTCGCTTTTTTATTTATAATAATTTTTTGTATTTATTGATATTTATTTTGAATAGTACTTTGATTAGTTTCATATTATGATGGTGGTATACATAATAAGTACCCCACTCTACATATTCATTATATTATGGTGAGTTAGATATTTACTTAGTACTTCAATAATTAATTCATTACCATATACTTGGACATTTTTCATAATTAGTTAGTACGTATACTAGTGCAGTACATGCAATGCATGCTTATGTAGCTATCATATGCATGCTAATATTCCTATGTTCCCTATAATTTGATGGGTCATTACAGTCTCATGGGTCTCCAAGTGGCTCAAAATCAAGTTGATGCTCCATCAATGGTGACTGAAAGATGATACATGCCCTCCTATGTCTCCTCGGAAGAGACAAACCTCCTGTAGCCCTAGATCAGCTACCAAGTGTTGAGTGCAATGTGTGGTTGGGCAACATGGTCCAAGTGCATCATCATCTCTGTATAACTGGGGCACAAGCAACCAATATGGTGGTGCTAAAGAAGCCCAAATATGTGTACATCCCTCATCATTACCACCCTTGAGCCCATGTCATTTGGCCTTGAGACCCTGTGTCCCCATCCACCTCATTATTATCCACATGACATCTACCACTTGAAGGATGTACCTTGGACATGTCCTTCCCTTTAAGGGATGGGAACACCTAATAGGTTGGTTTATTAACTACTCATATCAAGGAAGGTAACACCATTACATACTCAAAGCCCCAAATTTGGAAGGGGAACCCACTATGAAGTGTCCATTTCTGCCCTTGATTAACGAGCTTATTCACTTAATTGCATTAATGAATTATTGTATCTGAAGGTGAAGAGAGGCATTGGATCTTATACAGGATTGGCAAGTTGATTCACTTTGGGCTTTGCATCTCTATACAAGATCTCAGCCCACCAGAGGATCATATTGACACTTGCAAGGGAAGCGTTGAGAGCCATGGGTTTCCATCATGTTATAGAGAATTATTTCATGCCATGGGCAGCCTCAAAACCTTCAGCAGCTTGTCCATTGCCCCACATTATATGTAAGATGATGCACTTGGACCAACAATGCCCCCAACCAGCTTAGCATCGTATATAGGGTTTGACAGTTGATCTAAGGACTAGCGGAGGTTTGTCTCATCCTTGAGACATGGGAGGGAAAGCACTCTATTCCATGCCCTCATTTGAAGCAGCAGTCTACAAGCTTATTTTACACCAAAAGGCCCGTGACACCACTACTTGTGCCCCAAAGCCACTTTGGAGCACCACACGATGTTTTACTTGGAGATCAAGGGGCCATCCCCTTGACCATCATTCATGGAGCCCTCTTCTTCATCACGGCACTTGAGGACTCGATTAGGCCTTCCAACAGCCCTCCTACACCATTGCTACATCATTTCAACTTCATCTTGGATGGCTTATCCTACACTTTATGATTTATTTGGCGGGCTTGTCAAAAAAGTAATGTTATTCTGAACATTAAAATATTTCTAAGGGAGTCTTAGGCTAATTCGAACTACTTAGAGTATCATACATATAAATAAAAGTGACTCTCATTTGTGACAGCATCATCATCACACTTGGATCTATTTCTCTCTTGAAAATTTCGCACTTTTTCTCTTTGTTGTGTATTGGAGATCTCTTGATACATTTTGATATATTTGGAGCTGAAATTTCATCCTTTCTTGGAGCCATATTATTGATCTCGGATTGGAAATATCTCTTGTTATCTTGTAAGTAATCTTGTTGAAGACTTTTTCCATGAAAAATGTCTAATGTGTGGAATTATTGCAACTAGCTTGTCTTTTTTGTCCTAATTTATTGAATTTCATTGTGAAATTGCACGTTACTTACTGAATAACAAGTGATGAATGTTTCTAGTGTAGCAAAACTAGTTTTCCTTCCATGAAAATCCATAGATCTTGGGTGGGTAAATATTAAAGAGTAGTTGCTAGGG
This sequence comes from Pinus taeda, assembly GCA_000404065.3. Lineage (NCBI taxonomy): Eukaryota > Viridiplantae > Streptophyta > Pinopsida > Pinales > Pinaceae > Pinus > Pinus taeda. Next base: position 193,266 of record APFE030794714.1, on the reverse strand, counting down.
CTTCACTTTTTAGCCTTGTTGAAGACAATTTCAAGCAAATTTCGAAACACATAGACTCCATAGCCCAAGGCTAAGGCAATGATCCAAGTAAATTTGGTGATTACTCCTTTTTCCCTTCTCTTTTTCTTCTCCCAAAAATTTCAACCTCCCATCCTAAATAGCATAGCTAGGGCTGCCTATGAAATCCATTAGAGGGACTATTTTTCGAATCTGTTTGGACAAGCAACTGCGTTGGTGTCTCCTCTAGTTATCCTCTAGGTTTGGTTGAATTCCCATGGTCAGTTTGCAAGAAAACTCAAGCCAACCTCTGACTTTGGAAGCTTATCTTCATCTTCATAGGTTGGTGATCTTCTAAAGGGTCATTTTCACTCAAAACTTTGAGAAATCAATCATTCTTGATCCTTTGCTATCCTAAGCTTCACCTAGTGATCACATTGGAGGACTTCCTCCCACAATTAATTGTTTGGGCTTCTTTCTAGGTCCCTCTAGTGGATCGATAACCCTATTTGAAGAAGGATTATCTTACAAAGCCCCTATAGAGGCCTTGCCTTATCTTGGAAGTCTTGATCCTAGGTATATTCATTATTATTTGAATATCCCTAACCGTAGGTCTTGGTCTTCCTTATAGGTCTTTCTTGGAGAGCCCTTAGCTTCTCTTGAAGCATATGAGCCATTATTTGAGCCTCTCCTTTGAATGGGCCTTGGAAATCACATCATACCTTGTCATTGATCCTATCATTATTAGTGATTTCCCTCATATCGGGATTGCTCCCATCCATGAAAGTTCGTAAAGAATGGGGGACACTGACAGAGGTGACAGTGGGTCTTTGTCTCATTGTTGTCACTTGGTCTAGTAGTTGTCCCTTAGCTACCCCTCCTAGAACCTCTGCTAGATTATATGGCAATAGGTTTTAAGACCCCTTTTCTTTGATTAGCTTCAATGGAGGTGATCCCACCCTATCTAATTCTTTTGTCTAGTTTTGGTTGAGTTGATCCCACCCTATCTAGACACCTCTTTCTTTGTTCTAGCACAATTTTCTAAAGTCTATCTTTTTTATTTTTTTGACAATAAGGATTGAAGAATCACGCTGAACAGTAGGTATCCAAATCATTCTTTACAGAACAGTGAGGGCCATCATACCTCAGACAACACATCTAGGGAACATATGAGATTGGGTTTCTCTCCTAAGGCCACTCAGGGATTGCATCCAAACAATCTACACACACTAGGGCATTCTCTGAGGTGAGTCAATGACATCATTTGTGGTTTAAAAACTTGATAGTGGAATCTCTAAGGTTGAGTGAGGCAAAGGCCTCCTTGCAAGTGTTTGCAGTCAAATCAAGAACATTCGAGTAGCGGACCTTCTCATGAAGTAAAGAGCCAAATCTGGAATTTATCACTAGGAGATAGTGGCACCCCTCATGAGATACAGTGACGTAGTTGATTGAGCAGATCACGAGCATAGTTAACAAAATTACCTAAGGCACACAAAGAACTGTCTGGAGTTAGACAAATAATCTTCAAATGTGGCAAAGATTTGGAAGTGGCACATTGATCAGTGGGATGGCGGGCAATCTAAATGTAATCGAGCCGCATTATCCTGAGACAAATCTGTGGCAGCCCATGCGGCAATCAAAACAGTGGAGCAAAGGCATGCCATCATCCCAGTCAATAGGCATGTCATTATCCCAATCGATATAGCAGAGAGACTGACATGACAACATGATCTAGTTCCTGGTGCTCCTAATAGGCTACGACAACCCTAAAACCACCAATGCAAATCATATCTCAAGAGGTCTTCTGTAGATAACAATATCTCTCTCTCGATGTCTCGTGCCCCTACATGTCTTTATGCTCTATTGCCAACAACAGGGCCTCTTTGCCAAAAACAGGCCCTCAAGCCCTCTTTGCCAACAACAGTCCCTTTTGACCCTCTTCACCCTCACGACCCAACTCATCCCTCTCTGCCATCTTGACCTTTCTCGGCCCTTTCTACCATCTCAGCCCAACTCATCCCTTCTCACCCCTCTCGACCTTCTTTGCCCATCTCATCCCTCTTGGCCTACACAATATGATCTCTTGCCAACCACCTTCCACATGCCCTCAAAGATTTGAGGCCTACTTGGCCTTCTCCTCTACACGATACTCTCTTACCGACCACAAGAATGAATCAACCGCCTTTGTACTTATACTTTTCCATTGTCATACCATGGATCTATACCATGGGTTATCAAAATACCAAGGGTCAATAGAATACCATGGGCCAGCAAAATACCATGGGTCTATGGGTGCAAAGCCCCATCACTTCGTCCACTAGCCTCACAGAGAGAGAATACTCTCAATGCTACCGAAAACATCAACACTAACTCTTAGCAAAGGATGTATTCTCATAGCACCACTTGGAAGTGGGCTTTGTCTTTGATCCTAGAACACATTTCCACCCTTGATCTGCTACCACAACTGCTCCATATAACACAAAAGCAATCCTTGTTACATGACAAGGACCCTTCTTCGAAGAAATCCTACTCCTAAAAGCCTCTCACTCCTAAGCATCCTGCATGGCCATCTTGTACCATGACTTCCTAAACCTGAAGTTGTTGACTCCATCTAACCCTATTGACTCCCACCTAACTCAAGATTGGCCCTCAAGGTCTCTACTTGACCTTCACTCCAAGTTTCTCACTCGAATCTCCAATGCCTATCCCAGGCCTCTGACCATCTCAATCCTACCTTCTTGGCCACTCTTCTATAACAAGAACAAACCTAGCCCTTACTCGGCACCTCCAAGCCTAGATCTCTTCACAAGACCTTCACACCTGGATCATAATGAATCTCCCATTCTCTTGCATTGATCTCCTCCCAAGGTCCTAGCACATCTAGTGAGTGAATCTCTCATCCATTTCTCTCTGTCTATGCACCAAGTTGCAACTGTCCACAACTCCTTCTATGAACGATCTACTCCATGTCTCACTAGGATTGCTAATCTTGGCTTTCACGCCCCATACAAGCAGTCTGCCATACTTAGCCAACTCTCTTGACATGGGTCTTCAAAACATTGTTGCTAGCTACAATAGTTCCTACAGGTCCCTCTCAGTGTCACCTATGCAAATCTCAAATCCAAATCCCCTTCTCGAAGACCATGCTTTGATACCATGTGAGATTTTGGACACTAGACTTAGTGCACATACACACAAACACACACACAAGATTTAGTAATAGTCTCAAATTAACTAATTAACTAAAACACACTTATGTGCCAACTAGAAACAAATTTTGCACATAAATAAAATAAAACCAACAATTAGCTCATACACAATAACATATTACACACAAGTTTTTCCCAATCAACAGTACATCATTAAATTCTTCTAGGAACATACTCAAGCTCCCTGAATGGGATAATGGCCCTCAAGAAAATTACATATATAACAATCACCCTAGATTTTATTGAGTGGACCAAGCCCCAAATTTGTCATTGATCTAGATCATCTGGACCTCCTTTGGTGTTATGTGCTCTTTCCTTAGACCCAACACAACTGAGTATCTCACTCACTATAAACCTGCAATATTACTCATGCAATTCTCTTTCTTACTTGAGCGAATCTCTTTCTCAATGTCACGTGCCCCTACACAACTTTGTGCTCTCTTTCCAACAACAGGCCCTCTCAACCCTCTTTGCCAACAACAGAGAATCTCTTTCTCAATGTCTCGTGCCCCTGCACAACTTTGTGCTCTCTTGCCAACAACAGGCCCTCTCAACCCTCTTTGCCAACAGAAAGCCCTCTCTACCAAAAAAATGCCCTCTCGGTCATCTCATCCCACTTCGCCCCTCTTGACCTTCACAAGATGCTTTCTTCCTTAAACCACCATTTTAGAGAGCATATTCAGCCATTGGCTGCCATGAATTTTTGCATTTTAGCTCTCTTCTTGGACTCTCATGCACCCCTTCCAATTAAGAGGGGGGAGGGGGAATGTTGAACACCTAATCTGTTAGGATTATGGTGAACAGTTACTAGAAGTCCAAGAAACCTTGGAAGTTGAATCCAATGTTTTCAATGTTGTATTTATATGTACATCATTCTTAATGATAGTTGAATTCATTTCCAATTATGATTCCAACAGATGTGTTTTAGAGGATGACACTAAGATGTCAACAATATCTTACCAAGTGCAAGAAATGTGGAGCAAATCTATTATCTCAGACCTTGGACCATCAAGTATTTAATAGTTGCAGTAAATTCATCAATGCTTTGAGGATGAAGCATTCCCAAGAGAGGATGGCTTGTAATATACCTAAAACATATATTACTTTTTATGTAATAATATATGATTATATTGTAATTATTAATGGTTGCACTTTTTCCTAAAGGCATGACCATTCAACTCATGTGCTTACATTTGTAGCGTAAAGAAATTATTATACTATATATTGATTTATATCCATTTATTCTAGTTTGCTCCAATAACCATACTCATTCATGTCTTTTCTTCTCAAGTCGCTACAAGTTCCAAGGCTAGTTCATTAACATACTTTGTACTTTAATTGCTTTTGTTTAAGATGCTAGTGCCCACTAAGATGTTAAATTTCAATACATGCTCTTCTAACCACACATCAAATTCTCCATCTATGAACAACTTGTATCATGTACTTTGCTTCTAACAGTTCCATGCCAACCTTCCCCTAAATTTTGACCAAAATCCACCATTTCTTCAGATGTTGTTGTCCTAGCCTTCTATGTGTCTTCTATAATTGTTGTTGACTCTATTATTTTCACTTCAACCTTTTGTGGCTCATAAAAAATGCCCCCTCATTATGATTCTCGAGTTGATATTGATTAAGGATCATGTTCAATGCTACAATCCTAAATGCATTTTTTTGTACCTCCACTCTTTTGACCAGAGAAATCGGCTACAGGCTTATGTTCATCCATATATCGATCAAATCCATCTACTTGCCTAGTTAGCTCATACATTGTCTCAATTTTCTCGACCCATGGCTACTCAAGTCCTTTACAACCTCTTAGCATAAATATCTATATATCTAGTAACAAGGAATAGTTGTTTTATGTATACTCTCTTAGACCTCCTTCAACAAGAACACTCCTTGCAAGAAAAGAGCATTGCACTCCTTTCCAAGTCCTTAAGTTGCAAACAACTAGTCCTATGAAAGTTTAATTCACTTATCCTTCTCCTTGTATCTTTGAGCATTACTTAATGACTTTTCATGAAGACTCGATGGGCCACATTTGAAAGCTACAAGGCACCAAATTTAGACACTCGTGTCTCTATCTAAATGATGTGGCAATATTTTGTTGTTGTGAAGACTTTAGGATTGTCCATACTACTAGGATTGAAACATCAACAATTACTTTATTTCTTTCTTTAGTAAAGCAATAAGAAATTTGGTCAATCACCTATCTTTTGTTTCTTTCCTTTCTCTTCAAAAACATCATCCCCAGTCACATTCCATTTCTCGACTTTTTATGCATGTACAATATTTTTCTTGTCCTCTTCCTAAGAGACTTCCATCCTCCATAACAAGTCATAATCATTATAATCCTCTACTAAATGTGTGAGTGTGACCATCAATGTTCTCACTTGTCCTTCTAGAATCCTCTTGACCTAAGTTTCATCCTCTTTATTAGGGCCCTCCTAAGTTTCATACTTTTGTCCCCCTAGGATTGTGTTCTTGCACTTCTTTCTTTTCTTCTTTCCTTTTATTCTTTCTTTTTCTTTTTTTAATTCCACTATTTTCCCAAGCCATTTTCCATGAATGCTTTATTTTGTTCCATAATCTTCTCTTTTCCTTTTTTTCTCTCTTCTTCATCCCTGGCCTTTTGTTCCCCCTTTCCCATCATTTTCATATCTTTGTAATTCCTTTTTTCTCAGGCCCGTGACTTCCTTCTTATCCACTCATGAGCTTGTTACCTCCTAAACCTATGGTGGTTCTTTATTATTTTGTCAAAGACAATTGGTTTTATGTCCCAACAAAGTTCTTATATAATGGGTACCCCATTTGGATTTTCCCTAGAACATATCAATACAATCTCACATTCTTTTGCATTCTTATCCTTGTTATTGTCTACCTACTTCCTTTTCTTCCTTCATATTTTGCACATCCTTCTAGCTTCTTTCTTCTATTTGGGTCATTGTCCCCATTATCACTTTCATCATTAAGATTACCAAAACCAGTATGCACCTTCTACTCTTTTGTTGCCTTGGCTTGCATTAAGGGAATTTTGAGGTCAAAAATAGGCCTCATAATAGGAAAGAGAATCAATAGGATTCATGATGATGATGCCATCACCAAGGGGTAAATATTTTGGGAGGTAAAAGAAGAAAACTACTATTTATAAATGTCTTTAATTCTACATCCAAAGAGTGCCTACACTTGACATTATAGTAAACCTATAAGCATATAAGTGAAAAATTCAATTTAAAACAAAAAAAAAAAAAAAAAAAACCTTTTCCATTAAAAATTCATAACTCTTATTTATTATTTCAACCATTACTTTTTTATTTTCCAAAGGAGGCCCATTTTAGACACCAAAATTCCCTTAATGTCTCAACATGATCTTGTCCTCTATAGCTTTCTCAACCTTATGGACTTCTCGAACATGCCTTATTTCCAAAGGCTCTCTCAATGTTGCTTGTCTAATGTGTTGTACTTGAATGTCCTATTAACCCAATGTTCCACTGAGTTTCCAAGACCAAGAAACGTGGGAGCAGGGATACGCACAAGGGGACGTATATAAGCAACCGCAAATTTTAGGGAATTTTCGGGGACACAGGGAAACGTCATAGTCATAAAAATTATAAAATTATATATTATTAAAAATTTAATATAAAACAAAAAAAAATCCCAAAAATATGTCAATAACTAAATAGAAAATCTTAATAATTATGAATTGTACATCTAAAGACAAAATATGATCACCATTACTTATTAGACTATTATCATTTATGAATTATCATTTGACATTTCTGCATTGTAAATCTAAAAGTAAATTACTAAATTGAATCCATCATTTGACATTATGCAATGTTCCTTCTAAATTCATCATTTGGCATGATGCAAGATACAACTAAATTAAATTAATAATTGAAATTATGCAATGCGCATCAAATTTTCAAAAACGACAAAAAGTAAATTCATAACATGACAATGACATTGACATTATGTTGAAGACTAAAATAGCCATAGAATACTAAACTAAAAGTAAACTTAGAAAGCACTGGGCAGTGAAATACTAGTAAATTTCTCAAGAAGTACTAAATAATATTAATAAATACTAAGTCTTAAGTTTCAATATACTTTAAGTTTTTTATTGTTATTGTTTTTATTTTATTTTTAAGTTTAAATTTTAATATAATTTATATTTATTATTATTTTTAATTCTTTTTTAAGTTTTAATATAGTTTCATTTTTTGTTTTTTTATTGTTTCATATATTTAAATTTGAATTTCTTTTTTAATTTTTAATGTTTTATAAAAATTATTAGACAAAAAAATGGGGGGGTGCACCCCCTTGCATCCCCCCAACATCCCCTCGACGCACCCCTCCAAAGGAGTCACATTTCGTGGCCAGAAAAACGTTCCCCCAGAGTTTCCCTGAGTTTCCCCAAAAAGGAAAACTTGACAATGATCCTTAATGAAGCCACTAACCAAAGGCAAGCTAGTGAGAATAGTTCTCAAGCTAGGGCTTGGAATATCTTGAGATTCCACTGTCGAATTGTCTTCAAATTTGGAGGACTTCTCAAGGACACACCAACATAGTTCTTGACCAATTTTCATCAACTTTGGATGACTACAATAAAATTCATATGATGCCCTAGAAGCCTACTAGGGTTAGGGCTTAAAAAAAACAGGTGAAAAAAGATTTTTCATTTTGGGTGATCACCTAGGACTAGACCAATGCCTAGCCTATTGGGAGAATGGAGTCAAGAATGAGATTGATTGAAGGTCTTCACTCTATCAAGGAGCCTAATTGCAGTTTCACATGCCATAGTGAAGCAACGACCCAGCTACAACAAGGGTTTATACTTCGACTTGCCAAAAGAATGGATTTCTAGGGTTAAGTTTCAAAGACAACCCCTAGGAACATACAATTTTCCTTGCCCAATGAGAAACTCATGCAATAAATCAAGGCTACAAAGTGATTAAGAATTTCACATAATTTAGAGCACAAGCAACTTCATGATGCAGAATTTCATACATTAAACATTTAATGAAAATTTTGCATAAAAGAGGCACTTACATGGCAAAAAAAAAGTATATCCATCCATTACATTTGCAAGAGAGAAGCTCCAAAATATTATAGCATCAACCCAAACATCAATATGCATTCAAGAATCTCCAATTGATCCTCCAAGAGCTATAGCAAAAATCTCAAGAAGAGATATCACTCCAAAACTATAATGAACAAAGTACGTATACTTCATCGATATGCTCTGATACCAATGTAACGAACAAAGTTCGTATACACAACGAAGTAATCTTCAGAATACTTCGAAGACAAAGACATCCATTGTAGAACAAGTAATTGTATACTGAATATTATATAAAAGAATTGATGAGATGATTACAATGAGGGTGAGGGCCTTCTTATGTACCCTAGGCAGGTGCCTCTTCACTAATGGAAATGTCCTTAGAACATGTCTCTTCAATACTAACTATTAGTTAGTTAATCATTAATTATGATTATTGTTATTTACATTATTTTTATTATTTTTATATCAATTTGATTCATAACATTGCCTTCCTCTTCAAAAAGCTTTGTCCTCAAAGCTTATTGACGAAAGGGCTTGATCTCTTTTCCTGTTTTGAATATCTTCTCGTCTCAAAACTTTCGTCTTCGTTGATACAAGACGAAATGATCCTCTGAGTGATAAACAAAATTGTCGGACTGAGAATGGATCTAACCAACCTAGATTAATCTGTTGTGGCATCTTGTGGTCACTGGAAATTTGTAATGAATTGTTATCATAGGACTGGATTCTACAAACTCCAACATTCCTAGGAACATAAATCTATTGTTTAAGTTCTGAGTGATATAGATTCGTAGATTGATTGAGGTGTCTATTCTTATGATTCAGATGTAGATAAGGAGTTCTTTTTGTTTGAGCTTCCTTTAACGTGTGTGTGGCAATTTCTTGATTTACTCTAGGTACCAATGTAGTTGAGTTGGTTATAGAATCTTCACTTGAAATCTTTGGCGTTTGAACTACAACTTCTGCGTGCATCTTCACTACAGTAGGTTTATCCGCTTCTTGAGTTGTGATATTGATTGGATCGATTTTCGTTCCCTTATCTTCAATTTGGACTGTTACAATTAGAGACTTCAATACTTCTTGAGTAAGTTGTTTTAACTTGTCATTTAACAACTTCTTGTCACTTTTAAGCTTCATTATTTGTGTAAGAAGGTTTTGATTATGATTCCTTAGACTTGAAAGTTCATCATTTTCTGAATCGTTGACTTTGTCCTTAATATATTTCTCTTTATCTTTTATCCTTTTGATTTGCTCTAATAACTTTTGATTTAGGGTTTTTAAACACAAATTTTTCTCTTCTTTTTCAGATATACTCATGTTGAATTTCTTCTCGAGACATTCATTTTCTTCCTCCAATTTTTTTCTAGTATCTTTAGACTTCTTAACCTTCTCAAGTAATTTTTTATTACAGTCCCTTAGTCGCCAAATTTCGTTGTTACTTTCTATTGGTTCTTTATAGAACTAATCTTCAAGATCTTTATATTTCTTTTTCGATGCTTCAATCTTTTGTTGTAGTTCTACGACCTCTTCCTTTAGTCTTTTCATTTGCATCTGCTCATTATCTTGACGTTCTTTTGTACTAAATAATCTTCCACACGTCGGAAACCATAACTTGCAACTGTTTTTAATATATGTATATCCAACTTTGTTTAGACAAAATGGACATTTAGTCCAAAATGTTGACTTATTTACGTAATTCATCTTTAGTTTGAATTTCGACCAATCTTAGAGTGCATACATGGTCAGGATAGACCGACGGTCGGAAGGAATGACGATGGTCAAGGCAATGTTGGCGGGATTTGACATAGCGATGGGAGACACAAGTTATGGAGGGATGGTGAAAGGCGGCAGGACCTGAGAGAGCTTACCGGAATTATGGCAGCAGAAATGGAGCATGGGAAAACAACAAGGCGCTGGTGTGTTGAGCATGTCAGAAGGATGGAAGTAGCAGCAAAAGGTTTGAGGGCAAAGGCATTGTCGGGACGAAGGTTCCGACCGGGTAATGGCAGAAAACAGTGATCAAGCACGTTGATCGAGTTGGAAATGAGCGAGTGCTGATGAAAATGGAGAGAGGAACAGGCGAATTGATGGCAGAGGATCGATTTGCGTTGCAAGAATGACGGACAGGTGGCTCAACGATGTTGTTAAACCCGGGCATTAGGGGAAGGCTCCAAGCCACATGCCACTAAGCGTAGCTAAAATAAGGGAAGCCCACACTTGGGTATATGAATGTATGAGGGAGCAATCGTTACTCCGACCATTGTTTTTCCACCCTTTTTCATATGTTTTTTGCCTTTTATAGGTTTTTCTTTTGTAATCGCTCGAGGATCCAGGGGATGAGAGCATGATATGTAAGATATAGCGATGAATACCCCTTCAGGTGGGGCAATTCATCGCCCACCAGGGGTTGGGACAATCATGGGTTCCTTGATGATGTAAGGGGACAATATGAGGGGCCCTCGGAACTAGGGTGATGGCCATGATGATAGGGGTAGAGCTCATGTTTAGCTTTTGCCCACGTGCTAAATTTGTATGTCCCGACCATCTTTTGCATTTTATGGTACATTTTCTATTGAGAATGGCCAAATTATGCTTTTTCTTTCTTTTAGTTGCATCAACCTCTGAGGCGTCATTCCGAGCCTGACCCAAAGTGTGGACAAGGGGAAGAGGAGGCTGACTCCTTATGGACCTAGATGGGGAATATGGCAAATAGGGTTATAATGAGTGGAATGGAGTGATGTATATGGTGTCAAGAAGAAGGACCACACAACCAAACCAAAATCAGGGTTTCCCATGTAGTGCCACCCCTAAAACTAGTAGCCAATAAAGGAGATCCCACAGGACTAGGATACAATGTTAACCATCAAATTGGACAATGGAGACAAGAGTACAAACCAAGCCCACGCTTTCCGTTGAATCCCCCCACTAATCCATGCCCAAAATTTTCCATGATAATAAACAAAAATACCCAACTACAATATGAAAAGCCATACCTTCGAGGCTGGAAGACCCACCTTCAAACATACGATAATGACAAATGGGCGAGGGAGCATATGTTGGCTCAAGTGGCGGAGATAGTGGCAAATCAAGTCATCTGGAGGCCACAAAGGGCTATTGATTGCCAATTGAGGACCATCTAGGAGAAAAAATGTATCTTATAGATACTACCCACAAGTGGTGGGTTAACACTCCCAAGGTTGGGTTTCCCAGGTGAAAATTTTCTTATGTCTACTATTCTACTTTGATCTCTATTCTTCTATTGCATCTATAGTTGAATTTTTTGAATTGTAATTACTTAATGATAATCTAGACAGTGTAAAAATATCATTAGACATAATTATCAGTGGTTGAAGATTGTGCTTGTCTTCTTAGCACTAGAAAATCAACATGGTATGAAAGCCAGGTTTGGTGAAGGAAAGAACATTGAAATTGCTCTTGAATACACCTACTTCTGTGACCTAATTTGTGACCAGATCTTCGACCATGGGTTCATCTAATAAGGCAAAGAGCAAGTTGGAAGGTGCCACAAATTTTAGGGAATGAAGGACAAGAATTGATCTCATTCTTGAAGAGAATGATGTTATGGATTATGTGAACGGCAAGGTTATTGAATCACGGGACAATGAAAGAAAAGCAAAGTACAAGAAGTCTAAAATAATAGCTAAAAGGATTCTTGATGAATTCATTAGAGATTCCAAATGTTTCAGGGCTTGAAACGTCAAAGCAAATGTATGATGCCCTAGTTAAATTATATAAGATCAATAACATTGGTCAAAAAATGAGTTTGAGGAACCAACTTCATGTTGTTCATATCACTAGAGATGATATAGCGGCTTTCTACTTCATGAGGATCTCTCAATTGGGAGATCAACTTCAGCACACTGAAAGAAAAGCAAAGTACAAGAAGTCTAAAATAATAGCTAAAAGGATTCTTGATGAATTCATTAGAGATTACATATGTTTCAGGGCTAGAAACGTCAAAGCAGATGTATGATGCCCTAGTTGAATTATATACGATCAATAACATTGGTCAAAAAATGAGTTTGAGGAACCAACTTCATGATGTTCATATCACTAGAGATGATATAGTGGCTTTCTATTTCATGAGGATCTCTCAATTGGGAGATCAACTTCAGCACTCTGAAAGAAAAGCAAAGTACAAGAAGTCTAAAATAATAGCTAAAAGGATTCTTGATGAATTCATTAGAGATTCCATATGTTTTAGTGCTAGAAACGTCAAAGTAGATGTATGATGCCCTAGTGAAATTATATACGATCAATAACATTGGTCAAAAAATGAGTTTGAGGAACCAACTTCATGATGTTCATATCACTAGAGATGATATAGCGGCTTTCTACTTCATGAGGATCTCTCAATTGGGAGATCGACTTCAGGATATTGGAGAAAGCATTGAAGAACTTGTGACTATAGCTCTTAATGGTCTACCTAATTCATGGGATTCATTTGCATCTATCATTTGTGATAGAACAAAAATTCCGAAGTTTGATCCGCTATGGACCTCATGTACTCAAGAGGAATCCAAACTAATATCAAAAGGGAAGTTTTAGAGACCTCAAGATGGTGAATCTCAAGATTTTGCAGCTCATGCAAAGAATGGTAAAAGAAGAAAAAAAAATGGAAAATTTTAGAAGAATACAGGTAGAAGACATGCTCCCAATTATGATCAAAAGAAGAAAGATTTGTCAAATATTCAATGTTTTTGTAGTCACGAGTTTGGTCACTCTAAAAGCCAATACACTAAAAGGAAAAATGACGAGAAGAGGAAAGGCAAGCAGCATGCTTCAGTAGCAACCATTGATGATGAACATCCAAATCTAAAGAAATTCAAGAATGAAAGTGAAGAAGATTTTGTTTTCTTTTCTACTCTTTCAAGCACTATTGCAAATCACAATGATATATGGTTAGTAGACAGTGGTGCCTCCATACATATAACAGGTAACCATGACAGTCTCATATAATTGGTAGAGAAGAAGTCAACATTGATGGTCGAACTTGGTGACAATGGAAAATATGAAGTGAAAGGTGTTGGGTCAACATCTTTCCATCTTGAGTCAGGAGGAAATATTTAGTTAAATGATCTATTGTATGCACCAAGTTTGAAAAAGAATTTGGTCTCTAATTCATATTTGGAAAACAAAGGGTATATAGTTGCATTTGTTGATGAACAGGTTCTTGTAAGGAAAAAGGGCTCACGCACAGATTCTACAAAGGCGATTGGTGTTCGAGAGGGAGGCTTGTACAGACTCCTGGGATTATTAGCTCAAGCATTAGTACATCATGACACCAATTTATGTGAGTTATGGCACCATAGATTTGTTCACATCCACTATAAGGCTTTTTCAGTATTAACGAGTGTAGTTACAGGTCTTCCAAGGCTCCAAGTACAACATGAAGGAATTTGCAAAGGTTGTGGACTTGGCAAGAATGTCAAGAGACCTTTTCCAAGCACTGACAATAAATCCAAAAGAACCTTGGATCTAATTCACTTAGATGTATGCAGATCAACGACGACAATTGCTTTGGTTCTTGTGTTATGTAACAATTATTGATGCTTTCTCCTTAAAAACATTGATCTACTTCATGAAGACAAAAGATGAGGTCTTTAGCAAGTTTCAAGAATTCAATGTTCAAAAATGTAAATAGGTTCGGTCTTCATAATGACGTGTAATAATGATTTTATGTAATTAATGTAAAGAAGAAATATAAAATTATTTTTGTAATGCTTGAATCATGGGTTTCATGATCTAGGAATTTTATTTTTAGTTGAAGCTCCCATTGTGAGCTATTAGGTTTAGTCATCAAGTCATAAAATCTAGTAAAGTCAATGTCAAGAATTGAAGACCCATTTCGGCATGTAATTCATTGTAAAATAAAATTTGTTAACCCTCCAAGACATTGTCACAAGCTCCCCTCGAAGTTTGCCTAATTTTGGATGCACATACCACTATATATAGGGCAGCTTGGCCTTCATTTGAAGATAGGATTTCAATCAAGCATAAAAGACAAAAAAGAAGTGTGAAGTTCACAAGGAAAGAAGCCTATAGCCAAGCAAAGGAAGGAGGACCATAACCAAGGTTATTTCAGATCTGTTTTGGGGTTAATTCGCTCCACACTTGCAAAGTATAGGTGATGTCTACTACAGAAGGGTCAAGGTATTGCAGTCAAACTTGAAGGTCAAGCCAAGGAAAAAGTTAGGTTGGGGATCAAGCCGAATTACCACAAAAGAAGCCTCCACTTAGAGTGAAGGAAATCAAGTTACCAAAACTAATCAAGCACTGCAACTAGGGTTTCTGAGGTAAGGTCGAGAGTTGTAGTCCTAATCTAAGGGACTGAAATCTGAAGGCTAGACAAGTTAGTGGAAGAAGGGAGAAGTTTGACCATCGTTGACTCAAGGAAGAAGGTGAATCAAGAAGGCTTGTGACTTGGTCTTGGAGAGCTTATTGTGTCACAAGTCTTGGTCATGGTCTTGGTATTCATCAATTGAAGTCTATAAGAAGAAGAATTCGTTTTGGTTTTTCCTCTCAAGTTGGAGTGGTTTCGGCCTTAGCTAATCGCTTATATTTTGTGTCTCTTGTCTCTATCTTGTTTATGCTTTGGTAATTATTTAATGAAGAAGAACTCTATAATAATCTAAGTAAAGAGAACATCCTAATCTTAAGAAGTAAAAAGTGTTCACAAGCAATTATCATCAAAGAGAAATCTCCTAATCGTAATGCCCTAGATTTCTCAACACGGTATCAGAGTTAAGGTTACAAATCAAGGAAAGGGCATCTCATCAAGGGACACACAAGCACTCAAGGATCAAATATCGAAGGACATCAAAACAAAGTCAAAATCTACAAAGGAGTGTGAAAAACCTAGATCGAAGAAGAAGTCTACACCAGAGGAAGTCTTGGAACCCTCAAAAGACCACAAAGACGCTATTCAAGTTGAAGAGTCCTAACAAATCAAAGTATCTTGAAGACTATTCATCCAAGAGAAGCAAGATCTAGGGCATTGTCATCATCTTCAAAAAATTCTAAGCAATTCTCCCTTTTGTTGAAGCAAGGTCCTTACCATTGAAGAAGATCATCCAAGAAGCATCAAGACATCAACAAGAAGTCATCATTGATCATCATCAACAAGGACATCACCATCAAAGGATCTAAAGTGATCTCCCTCTTTGTGGAGTCAAGGATCATTCTTGAAGAGAACTATCTTCATCAAGGAGAAGTTCTCTATTATCTATATCATCATCAAATTCAAGGAGGCAACAAGTGGAAGAAGCATCTTCACAACTAAGTATATTTATGTCTACATCTGAATCTGTCAAAATATCTTTTTGCAAGGAAAGCAACAAATTGGTTGGGGCTTCAAACTTTCTTGCATGGAAGAAGAGGACAGATCTTAATCTCATTGAAAATGATGCCATGGCACATGCCAAAGGCTCAATCACCAACCCATCGAAAGAAGTTGCTCAAACACTTGCAACATTTATGAAAGGGGAAGTAAGGGCTCAAAGGATTCTCATAGAATCCATCAAAGATCCCCTCATCCCACATGTATCTAAACTCAAAACATCAAAAGAAATATATGACAAGCTGTTAGAGTTGTTTTCCGTAAGCATAGCAAGAGAAGTTATCTCATTAAGGCAAGAACTCTACAAGCTAAGGATATCAAAAGAACAAGGAACAACCTCATACTTTATTAGGATATCTGAAATAAGGGATCAACTTCAAAATCTGAGAGAAATAATGTTTGACAAGGAGATGACCACCGCAGTAGTAAATGCACTACCAGAGGAGTGGGGTAACTTTACTTCAAGCATTTATGGGAAGAAAGAAACTACTCCATTCCAGGATCTATGGTCACTATGCAAGATTCAAGAAACCAAGTTGAAGGCAAAAACTGATGTAGGATCAAATGAGCAAAAATGAAGCATATGCTGCTATGGCGAAAGAGAAAAGGAAAGTTTGGGAAATTTGGTCCTAAAAAAAACATGGCTAAGATTCAATGCTATGGATGTCAAGAATATGGGAATTATAAGAGAGATTGCCCTAAGCTCAAGAAGCACAATAACAAAAGAGGTAGAGAAAAAGCCCATATCATCGAAGAAGTGGAGGAAGATGAAAAGAAGAAGTCCAACAAAGAGGAAGTAAAAAATCTCTTCTATGATTGAGATAGTCTTCCTCACTTAGTTCTTTTCAAGTTTTATGTTGTAAGATATGGCCATCGCGAGTCACTAAGGAGCATGATAGGATGCATCATGGCATCATAGAAGCATTGAAAGCAAGAGATCGTGAAATCATCATAGATAAGATAAGATAAGATAATTTTATTAATGTCCAACAAATGGCCATAGTAGGTCAACGGGACTGTCGGTTACAATGATTACATTATGCAAGTCGATGGACCAAACGGTCCCCTTTAACATTTCTTTAAAAGCAAGAAATACATCTAAAATGTAAATGAAGTAGCAAGGAGCTCTCTGCTTGGAAGCAGAGCACTGCGATGAGGTAGAGATGAAAGAGAAGAAGAAGAGGAAGAAGAGGGGGGGGATCCCCTGACTATTCCCTACTCCTAACATCCGAGGTCGAGAGAAGAAAACTGAGGGAAGCTTGTCAAAGTCTGTGGTCTTGTAGATATGTTGGAATTGGAGTTTACATATTAGTAAGAATCATGATATATGTCCATTGTCATTCTACATTCAAAATTTGCCTTGAGGCATCTCCAAACAAAACTAGGACCTTTTAAAATACTAAAATAAAAATAGCTAATGGTGAACAATGGCTTCCTCAAGCCATGTCATCAACATCACTTAGATCTTCAATTAGCATGCTCTCCAAGTAGGAATCACTCTCATCTTGAGGCTCTTTCTCATCCATAGCAACTGGAGGTAGCTCAATAAGGCCATCTGGTTGTATCTCCTCACCCACACACATAGCATCATTTGTTTATTGGCCCCATCTCTTGAAAGGACCCTCCTTGTAACCAAGATCTTTTTGAGATATGAGACAAAGTGTGCTATGAATGTACACTAAGTCTCTGCCTTCTTTGAGCCCAACCTATTTCTCTTTACTGAATGGATAAAGGCATAACTACTCAAATTCCTCTCGAAAGATGCAGAACTA
>APFE030794714.1:139295-171545 GCA_000404065.3 Pinus taeda | reverse complement strand
ATCATCTGTAATTCATTTATTAATAAAAGTATTTTTATATATATTTCTGTTTATCTGGAAATTTTACACTTCAAAATTCGTTTTGGGTTTTCCTCTCAAGTTGGAGAGATTTTGGCCCTGGTTGATCGCCTATATTCTGTGTCTCTTGTCTCTATCTTGTTTATGCTTTGGTAACTATTTGATGAAGAAGAACTCTATAACAATCTTAGTAAAGAGAAGATCCTAATCTAAAGAGGTAAAAAGTATTCACAAGCAATTATCATCAAAGAGAAATTGTAACGAACAAGGTTTGTATACGCAACAGAGTAATCTTCAGAAGACTTGGAAGACGTAACATCCATAATAGGATAATACTTTTATATTAAATATTATATAAAAATTGATGAGATATGAGATGATTACAATGAGGGTGAGGGCCTGCTTATATACCATAGGCAAGTACCTTTTCACCAACGGTCATGTCCTTAGGGACATACCTTTTCATTAACTAATTAATCATTATTTATTATTATTATAGTTTTACATCATTTATATTATTTTATATATACTTTTATTCATAACATTGCCTTCCTCTTCAAAAAGCTTTGTCCTCAAAGCTTACTGATGAAAGGGCTTGATCTCTTTTCATGTTTCGAGTGTCTTCTCATCGCGGAATTGTCATCCTCGTTAACACAAGACGATAGGACCCTTCGAGTGATAGATAAAATTGTCGAGCTAGGAATGGATCTGAACATCCTAGATTAATCTTTTGTGGAATGTTTTGATCACTGGAAATTGGTAATGAATTTTTATCATAGGACTGGATTCTGCAAACTTCAATATTCCTTGGAACATAAATTTGTTGCTTCCATTCTGATTGGTTCAAATATGTAGACTGACTTAGTTGTTTGCTTTTGTGATTCGAATGTCAATAAGGAGTTCTTCTGGTTGTAATTTCCCTTATCTTGTGTGTGGCAGTATCTTGACTTACTTCAAGTATTGTTGTAGTTGAATTGGCTATTGAATCACCACTTGGAATTTCCATCATTTGAACTGCAACTTCTGAATATGTTTTAATTTCTATTGGTCTCTCATCTTCTTGAGTTGTGATATTCACTGGATTGGTATCTGTTCCTCTTTATTCCACTTGGACTAAAGACTTCGACACTTCTTTCATGATAAGTTGTTCTAATTTGTTTTTCAATGATTTCTTATCATCCTTAAGTTTCTTAATTTGAGTGAGTAGACTTTGATTATGGTTTCTGAGACATAAGAGTTACTCATTTCTAAATCAACTTTACTTTGGTCTTCAAGCTTCTCATCTTTTAAACGCTTGATTTGTTCTAATAACCTTTGGTTAAGGTTCTTTAAGCATAAACTTTCCTCTTCTTTTCCTGATAGACTTTCGTTGAGTTTCTTTTTTCAGAAATTTTGTCACAACTTTTTACAATAAAAGTATGTTATGCAAAGCCAATAGAATTTGAGTGCATTTCCTCATCAAAAACCTTACCTCCATTTGTGCAAAACCATCCAGTTCAAATGAAATCTTGCTTGTTAGTTAAAGGCCATAAGTTCAAATATGTGAGAAGAGTTCTGATAGTTATATCCAAAGTAAAAAAACAATGAAAACAACCTGCGGTATACCCAAATAACCAAGAACAGCCTCATAAGCTATGTCACAGGAAATTCCACCCATGGGCTGGAAACACATTTCCACATTTCAGAAACGTTTCCTTCTAAGAAATGCCTTTCAAACACCACTGAAACATTTCAGATTTTTTAGAAACTGCATTGACCATTTCAACTGGCATTTCAGTGGTTTTAGCCAACATTTTGACTATTTTAACTGGAAATTCAGCTACTAAAATGGAAAAAATAAATAAAATAATGCTAAGCATAGTTTAATACAAATTATGCTATAAATAAAGAACTTGTTTAGAGAGTTTTCGGCGAAATCACATAAACCAATCCAGCTTAGCCGTTGGCAATATAGCCGTTGGAGTCTCTGCACATTCTATTTAACAAGCGAAGCTGGATTGGTTCTTCAACTTGTCCTGACGATGAACCACACTGGTTGGTTCGAAACGCGTCGACAAAAGATGGTTTATGTGATTTCGCCGAAAACTCTCTAAACAATGTTATGGATCACAGAAGTCTAAATTCCTTAATAAAGGACTTGTTCAATCATAACTCTTTTTTATATTGTTTTGCTAACTGGAAGTTCATGAATGGCATTCAAATTGGAAATTCATTAATGGCATTCAAATTGGAAATTCATGAATAGAAATGGCCTCAACGGATCACACTTAGTGCCAAAAGCAAACCCAACTTAAAATATTTGCATCTCACTTCCAGGCTCCAGGAAACCTTACAATTATACTACATTAAGGTTGAACACACCTCACTCTCGTATATGACCCTGCTCAAATGTGCACCAATATGCAGCACAAGTGGTTTTTCTGCCTCTCATTATCTGCATATACATAACATAACAAACAAAGAATATTCCCTTGTATAGTTGATGCCATCTTCAGATATGTTTCAGCAGCTAAGAATGCTCCCCATTATGGCCCTGAATATAAAATGTATGTTCCAAAAGAGGTTCCCTGGTTTCCTATTATCAGGCACACCTTATAGTAGTGACAATATCATCAAGCTCTTCCTGAAATACATCTGTATAGGAACCGATGAGTTATAATCCCTGGTGTGGATGTGTTATAATCCCTGGTGTAGATGTGTTCGTCTGTATAGCGATATCTCCACTAAAAGTGACAGCATATGCTCCATGTATCAAGTGTGAAGGCTCTTATAGTAGCAGATTTTCAGCTATAAACTTTTCTTTTGCTAGAAAAATCATCTCCAAAACAAAGAAACAATGTCTCAGCCACTGCATACGAATGTAGTGTGACCAAAATGCATGCCAGTTGCTGCCATATGTAGGAATATGATGTCTATTAAGTTAGATGAGAGCTACATAACAGAATCTAACATTTATTGTCTCAAGTCATACCTTCAACGAAATTAAGATCCATTTTACAAGAATTACAATCTAGAAAGACTAGCTGAAAATTGCAAAGTTTTAACCAAAATTCTAAGCACAGAAACAGAAAACTAGTTAGATTAGCAGGCACATATACACAAAAAACAAACCTATATACTAGATACAAAAAATTTGCTGAACAACCAAAGAAATAAATAATAACAGAAATACTATGCCAATTTAGAAGGCATTGCAGACAGAAACAACAAGGTGCACATGGAAGCAATTTATCAAGAGGTTCCTTATAGAGAACTTCATTGGAAACACACTCACCTGAAATCTTCCCTTCACTAATCTCAATGGTTGGACCATCAGTGCTGGAATTTCTAAAAGCATCCTCTCATCAGCCCCAATCACTGTAGATCCAGACACTGCTATAGCATTGTTGGCAATCTCCTTGATATTACTAGATTTAACTGAGTCCAGTGTTG
Source organism: Pinus taeda (assembly GCA_000404065.3). NCBI lineage: Eukaryota > Viridiplantae > Streptophyta > Pinopsida > Pinales > Pinaceae > Pinus > Pinus taeda. The sequence goes on along the minus strand of APFE030794714.1, from coordinate 168,095 downwards.
ATTCATCTGATGGTTCAGATATATCCTCTGAAGATACAAAACCATGCTCTAAATCATCCTTTTTATCTTCAGTGATTTCAAAATCACTTCTAGTTCCTTCATCTTCTTGTCCTTCTTCAAGCAAACTTTCCTTTGGTAATAACAAAGAAGCATTTGCAGGAAGAGGATTTCCCAGTGAACTTTCAGCCTCCTTGCCAGAATCCCTGCTCCCTTTGATGTTATGTTGACCCATAGGTTGAAAATCATCATAATTTGCAGCTGCTCCTTTATGTGCTGTTCCACTGTAGTTCCTCTTAAGTCGTCTTCGCATACGAAGAGAGTTTTCCACAAAATCCAGCTTCCAGTATACCTGCGTATATATTGTACATATTCAACTAAAAATTATACATATGTTTGAAATGAACAGCCTGTGAAACATTGTACAGGCTAAGACAATCCTTATTTAAATAATGTTCGTATAAACTATGAATTATTATAATCTACATTCAAAGATATGGCAATATACAGTATAATGATTCAAAACTAACTCGTTCCCGATGACCCAGCTGGTATCCTAGTGGCCCAAAGAGAGCTTCATGTTCAATCAAGCAGCGGATAAGTCTATGCCATGCACGTGCTCCCACTTTTGCCCGAAATCCATCAGCGGCAGCAACTACTGCACGCCTGTCAATCTGCATATCATAATCAGAGATAAGCAATCAAAATTATAAATTATAATTCAGATTATACCAGAAAACTTAATGCCTCAGTCATAAAGCAATATATATACCTCTGCTTGCCTCATGTTTCTTGCTTTATCAACCATCGCAGCCAATGCTTGAATATATTTCAACACAATCATAGAGAAATCCTTTTCTGAAACCATAGCAGCATCGGCTAATTGAGAGCATTCCAACCACGCAGTTCCCATTGCCTCAAAATTATTCCATCTCTTCACTCTTTCTCGATCACCAAGACTCCTCCTCTGTGCTGATGTTGCCATCGCAACAGCACTTAGACCTCTGCCAGAACCAATTTTGGCACTTCGCTCAAGATCCCGTGCAGCTGCTGAAGCTGCCGCCTTTGCAGCTGCCTTGTCCTTTGGTACAGGCTGAGGATTTCCTGACAAATCAGGTGCCTTTTGAAAGCTTGTAAAGCTACGCAGCCTTGATGCTCTTCTTTCAAGAACTGACATCTCACGTCTCAAGGATGTATTTTTGGAAGATGCAACATCACCACCACCTGCCCCAGCAGCTGCCATTGCTAATGCCATTGCAGCTGGAGGAGAAGCAAATGCAGAAGCCCAACCTGGAGATATCATTGCCAGGGCAGCCTGCAAAGGACACATTTTCATCACTACCATGAAATGTAGGAAAAGGTACAGTGAAACATGAAATAATTTTCTGAAGCAGCTGGGAAGATAATGCCTCGTAAAGCTCAATTCTAGGGAATGTACGGAGGGCAGGAAATATGAGATCGTTCAACATTGTACAGTTGCTCCCAAATCCTGGTACCATGTAATTAATCATATTACATGAGCAGGATATATTAAAAGAAAAAACATATTTAAGCATAGTAGCTGGCTATAGAAATCAATCTATTTATTGAATTTAGACATATTTCTACAGGGACCATTTGTTAGCACAGTGCATAAATGTCCTACATTTGCAACCATATAACGAGTCCAAAGTTATTGCTATGTTCCTAAGCTTTTATGCAGGTAGGTTGATGACATCATCATTAGAGAAAGCTGTGTCAAACATCCCCTGCTGTGACCTGGTTTCCTTGATCAAGAATGTAGAATCTCCATGTCATCCAGTACACTATCCATCTCTTGTGTGCATGCTGTTTGACATCAACATCTCTGATTCATTTGCAAGCATAGGTGAATTTTCCTTCTTAACCTCTCTACTGTAATCACTACATAGTTGCCTATCCAAAGTCATCTCCTTGTGTTTAATGGGAAGTTGCTTGAGGTAGAACTACTTCTACCAGGCTGTTTCTTCTTAACTCTGTCATGCCTTTCACCTCTTTCTAGTTCAGGTCTGAAAAAGTCTATGGTTCTTTTATGACAAGCATAGAAAGAAAAATTGTGCATAACCCATTTGTAAAGGAACTGGGAAAATCTTCAAAATGGCTGTAAAATAGTAGAACAAGCTAGAAGACAGAACCAGACAAGTCAAGACTCAAATCAGAAGCGAATGAACAGATTTAGTCCAAGGATAAATTATATTTCATTTCCTGTTTTTTCAATTTAAGCCATACCAGAATTGGTTTTATTGCCTCTGATTCAAAAATTTGAAATGCAATGGAAAGTATGCAACTCCAGTGAATCCTTCCAACTTAAGGAAAATAAATCATGTCTCTACTTATAATAGAAATAGTGAATTATGTCCTAAGCATGTCATAATCTTAAGGAAGAACTTTTTTATTTTTAACCTCCCATTCCTTGAAAAGATCTAGAACCAGTTGTATCCAAAAGCAAAGGGCAGATTCGATAGCCCAAATACACTTGAACTAATATTAAATAACAGAACATGACAGACATTGAAGTAGCATGTGCTAAAGTTCATAATTAGAATTTATAGGTGGATTTACTGAACCTAGTTGTTCATTGATAGAATTCTTTGGATGAAAGGAGTTTTCTAGAGGAGAACGTACAAATACTCCAAAATAGCAAGAGACTAATTTGCAGGTGGGTAAAATGCTTAGAAATCGATGAATTTGCAGTTATATTTAATATTAGATATGCATTTATAAGGTTACTTCTGACTTTTAGAGTGCAAGGTATTCAAAATTATATTTAGCAGATTAGGCATATTACTTGCAAAATGACATATCTGGTACTATTTCAATCAACTTCCATCTCTTATTTTTACAATACAAAAGAAAGAGGTCAATTTTCAATTATTGGAATCTTCAAACAGGTCATTTTGATTACAGATATGTCAAAAGAAGAAAATGGACTAGTGAAGACCTATTTTCCCTTCTTTTGATTGGTCAACGATACAAGATTATCATCTGTAGGAGAGACAGAATTTAAATGCAAGCACTTACAAACCTCAAGAGGGAGTGCATCTGCAGCCAGCGCACGATCATCAACAGCAAGAGGGTTTAACCCATTAGGATCAGTAAGTTCATGAATACCACATAGAAGTGGCCTCCAACGCCTGAGAAGAGCAATAAATGGAGGTAATATTGTCTCTAAATAGTGCTTGCGGAGAGGCTTCCTGTCTGCAGCTACCGCATGCCATACCTGAATGCAAACATATAAGAAATTTTCCAATATGTCAATGAAGGAAAATGAAGTAGAAGGAAAAATGCACCCCTTATCTTCATTACAAAATGACTGAACAGTTCAAGATATTGCTAATAGCCTAACTACGATAGGTGAGACAAGAAAAAAAATTTGATATCCAACAAATGACAATAAAAGGAGGTCGACTGCACTCAAGAATACATCCAGTGTAAACAAATGAGAGTGGCAGTGTGAAAGGAAAAAGGAAATATACTTCCTTTTGTATTCTGACCTCATAAAAATGTCCATTCAATAAATTACAAACTCAGCCATATGCCATATCATCATGGGCACAAACAGCGTTGCAAAAGCATTTTTGTCTGGGATAAAATATGATGCAACAAGACTGCTAAATGTTTCACTGTAATGTAAATAATTTACCATCTGGAAGGACAGACTCCAAGAAATGATTTATCTAACAATGATAGGAAACCATACATATAAGAGAAGATAATAAATATGCATAAGCAGTATCAATGTGCCCAATTTCATTCTGTAAGAAAATATCACATATAAATTTTGAAATGATCCATACAAGTTTGTATATACCCCCCTTTTCTTTCTCATTACATTTTAGATAAACATTTTAAGATATTTATAAATCAGATAAAAGTAACTGACCTCAGCATAAAGAATGCATCCAGAAACCAGAACTCTCTGTCTCCTTGACTCTGATGTTGGCATGGTCAGAACTGGGTTAAGTACACTGTACAAGCCAAAACAAACGAGGCTACTATCAGTTGATATGAAATTCTAGAAGTGTTTTAACCTATTTGACTATAAAAACATCTCAAACAAAAGTTATTCAATCTTGGGGCTGACAAACAAACACCTGAAGATAAAACCTAGTCCTGCATCAAAAAACGAAAGAATATCCACATGTGAATTCTAGAGTATCAGACAGCTTCCAAACAAGATAACACCGATGCATTATAAACTGAAGACTGTACATAGAAAATATCAAGGCCAAACAAAGCGATGCCAGTATAGGGGTCCAAGTAAAGAATCAGACGCTAACCCTATAAAAGGCAAATTCCAGTCACCATGATACATGAGAACTTGTTTGTAATTCTATGTTGATTTTGTGTAGCATTGGATGTGCTCTAGCCTTGAAATTTGGTGGACCTCCAAGACCCAGAAATCATTTGGAGAAATTCCACCCGGATGAAGAGTTATTAAAATAATTAATATTTTTAATAAGTTCCTAAGTCTAAACTTAGGAAAATAAAAATATTAATGGGTATTAATAAAGATAAGGGTGAGAAGCTTCTAAGAGATGAGGATCAAGTCTGTTTTAATCTTAGCCGTTGATTAGAGACTTAATCTCAGCCGTTGATTCATCAACAGGAAAAGTATAAGAGAAGACTTGAGAATCATTTGGAAATACACGGCAAATACTCAGTATCCCAAGGAAAATCGATTCTCAAAGAGAAGGAGATCAATTTCAGAGGGAGAGTTGCAGAGTGGAGGAAGAGGAGGGCATTAGCAGCAGTCAGTGACTGAGGAGGAGGTGACGCAGGGGCATTGAGAGACAACGCAGAGAGAGACGCAGTCCAAGGGAGACGCAGCCCTCACGTAGGCTGACGCAGAACCACGCAGAGTGACACAGAAGTGGGAGAAGGGTCTCCAGGGTGTCAGAAAGTTTCCATGGGAAAGTCTCAAGTGTTTTCTCTAAGTTTCTTTGTAAAACCATTCCTTGTAAAGAGATTGTTGTTGAAGATTAATAAAACCTTCATCTGTTGCACTGGTTTTTCTGCATTGGGTTTTTCCGGGGACAATTGTCCAAAAACAACTGTGTCGATGTGATTGGTTCTTGTGCATGTATATCGTTGTTATTTTGCTCCGTGTAATTATGTGATAACTACAGTAGAATTTATTTTAATGTTCGTTGAAGGGATTCCGTAACTAACTTATTGAGAAGTATAAGTAGGTGAAATAAATCAGTTGCAACAGTAGAATTTCAAGTTAGAAATTTTCACATGATATCAGAGCAGAGATCCCGCAACAACAGAGAAGAATCAGCTATGGGTCAGGAGCATGATGCAGAGGCATCAACTCAAAGGGACTCACGCAAATTTCCAGAAGAAAGCATGAGGGACATGGATCACAATTATTCTATGTTAGCTTCCAGACTAAAAGAAGAAGTCGCTTGCTTAGCAAGCTCTGTCTCCTCTGAGGTTTGGTATATAGATAGTGGAGCTTCCTGGCATATGACAGGAATTCGAGAATGTTTTTCAAATTATTAGCAAGAAAGGATGAATTTTCAAATCACCATGGGAAATAAGGCAAAGTGTACCCCCGTAGGAAGAGGTATTGTAGTCTTTCAAACCGAAGCAGGGGAGTGGCTTCGAGCAACCAATGTGCTACATGTACCAGGATTGGGGATGAACTTACTCACCGTATCTCAACTTCAAAACAAGGGTTGTGACATTTTCTTCATTAAGGAGAAAGTATATGTCAAACACCCAAGTTGGAAAAAGAAGGCCCAAATTGGAATCAGAAGTAACAGGTTGTATAGATTACAGCTAGAGTCTCCAATGGCACTGATAGGCAGCAATGGAGATAAAGATTTGAATGAACTATGGCACAGGAGGATGGGACACTTACACCATGGAGCTCTGAGAATTCTCAGGAAAACAGTATCAAGAATTCCAAAATTAAGTACCGAACGAGATGATGTATGCAGAGAGTGCGCTCTAGGCAAGTATGCCAAAGCAACGTTTTCCAGAAGTAACAATAGAGCTCAGAGTGTTCTAGGATTGATACACTTAGACATCTGCAGACCTATGTCCACAAAATCTCTTAGAGGTGTTGAATACTTCGTCACATTCATCGATGACCATTCCAGGAAGACTTGGATCTACTTTCTGAAAACCAAAGATGAGGTTTTTGGTCAATTCAAAGAGTTCAAGGCTCTAGTAGAGAATCTGACAAAAAAGAAGATAAAAATGTTGCGCTCAGACAATGGTGGAGAGTACGTTGACAAAGACTTCACCGATTTTTGTTCTAGGGAAGGCATCATAAGAGAGTGGACAACTCCCTACAATCCGAAGCAGAATGAAGTAGCAGAAAGGAAAAACAAGACTATTGTGGAAGCAGCTAGGGAAATGTTGTATGATCAAGATATGCCCAAATTCCTATGGGCAAAAGCATGCAACACGGCAGTTTATGTCAAGAACAGGACTCCACATAGGGCATTGAGCAAAATCACTCCGGGTAGGGTCTTCATCGAGAAGACACCTGAAGTCAGTCATTTCAGGATATTTGGGAGTTTGGAGTATTGTCGTGTACCTGAAGAAATGAGAAAGAAATTAGATCAAACTGTTGAGAAAGGATACCTTGTGGGATATAGCAAGAATGCTAAGGCATATAGAGTCTATCTTCTAGGGCGTAGGAAGGTAGTAGTTCAGCGAGATGTAAAGTTCATGTAGGACAGAGCTTTCAGGAAATCCTGAGAAATGCCTTTGGAGGAGGAGTCAAAAGATGATTCGTTGGTCCAACCACTTCAACCAACAGAAACTAGTACCAGCAATTCTTCTAAAGGAAAAGCTTCAGAACAGGAGGAATCTCAGGAAGGGGAAGAGTTAATAGATGTACCCACTACCAATGGAAGATCGAGCCGGGAACTCCGACAGATTCTACGGGATGCAGAGGACTTCATTGGGGCACCCAGAAATGATAAAAGGGAGCGAAGACAGCCAGACAGATATTAGGCCCTAGTAGCTCAAGTTGGGGAACCCTCTAGTTTTCAGGAGGTCGTTCAGCATCAAGTATGGGTAGATGCGACGAACTGATGGTGGAGGAATACAGTTCTATAATGGTCAATGATGTCTGGGAAGTGGAACCTAGGCCTCAGGACAGGTCAGTGTGGAGAAATATAAAGCCAAGTTTATGGCTAAGGGGTATGCTCAAAAGGAAAGGATAGACTACGAAGAAACCTTCGCCCCAGTAGCAAGGTATACTTCTATTTGAACCATGATATCCCTTGCAGCACAGATGGGGTGGGAGATTCACCAGATGGATGTCAAGAGGGTGTTCTTGAACGGGGCAATAGAAGAAGAAGTATACATTGAACAGCCAAAGGGTTTTGAGAGACATGAGAAGAAATCTCATGTATGCAGGTTAAAGAAAGCCTTGTATGGGCTTAAACAAGCACCTAGAGGATGGTACAGTCGAATTGATGGCTACTTGCAGAAGATGGGGTTCGTCAAGAGTGACGCAGATCCTAATCTCTATTATCTTGTCGTAGAGAATAAGCCTCTAATCCTGGTGTTATATGTGGATGATATTTTCCTGACAGGATCATTCAAGCTCATCAAAGGTTGCAAGAAGAACCTAGCCACAGAATTCAACATGAAGGATTTGGGGCTAATACATTATCTCCTGGGGTTGGACGTTTGGCAATAGAAGCTTGAGATCTTCCTTAGACAAGGGAGATATGCTACAGAGATCTTGAAGAGATTCAGGATACAGGATTGTAGACCTATGGCTACTCCAATGATCACCAACTGGAAGAAGATGGGTGCATCAGAAGATAAAGATGTTGATCCCACCTTGTACAAGCAGCTTATAGGGTCCCTAATGTATCTAGTCAATACCAGGCCAGACATTTGTTACGCTTTCAACACCATTAGTCAGTTCATGGTGGAACCCAAGAGGGCGCACTGAGCAACAGCCAAACATGTTCTAAGGTATATACAAGGAACAGTCAAGCATGGACTATTGTACACCCAAGGCAAGGACATCAGGCTGAGTGGGTTCAGTAATGTAGATTGGGCTGGAAGTTCAGAAGATTGGAAAAGTACAATTGGGTATTGTTATAACATTGGATCAGGAATGACCTCCCGGTGTAGTAGAAAATAGAAATTCGTGGCTCCGAGCTTAGCTGAAGCAGAGTATATGGCAACTAGCACAGCTTCGTGAGAAGCCATATGGCTTAGGAAATTACTTTTGAATCAATTCAGGAGAAGGATGACAGCGACCAGGATTTTGTGTGATAATCAGAGTTGCATCAAGCTCTCTCAGAATCCAATATTTCATGATCGGTCGAAGCTCATTGATATCAGGTGTCACTCTAATTGGGCTGGAAGTTCAATAATTAGGAAAAGTACAACTGGGTACTGTTTCAACATTGGATCAGGAATGACCTCCTGGTGTAGTAGAAAACAGAAATTCGTGGCTCTGAGTTTAGTTGAAGCAGAATATATGGCAGCTAGCACAGCTTCATGTTAAGCCATATGGCTTAGGAAATTACTTGTTAATCTATTCAAGAGAAGGATGGAAGCAACCAAGATTTTGTGCGATAATCAGAGTTGCATCAAGCTCTCTAAGAATCCAGTATTTCATGATTGGTCAAAGCACAATGATATTAGCCTGAGGTGTCACTTCGTCAAAGACTATGTCCCACGAGGGGCAGTATAGATGAGGTACACGCCTACAAGAGAACATGTGGCAGACATCCTCACCAAGGCTCTAGGAAGAACAAAGTTTGTTATGTCAGGGAGAAGATGGGGATGATGAAGAATCCATTTCAGTAGCAGAAATGGATAAGTATCGGGAGTTGCAATGCAACCGTTGGCAATGGCAATGCTATGGGAAGCATGATGCAACATGTTGAAAGGGAGTTGCAGTACAGATGTAGCAGTGGCAGTGGAAGTGTCATGGGCAGTAGTACAGGAAGCAACAGTGCAGTGGATATGGGCAACTAGGCCAAGCATCAGCGCAGAGGACCAATGTGAAGGATTAGTGTGATGCTTCTATAGTGAAGCATTGTTAGGGCACATTCCTCACTAAGAGTGAGTGTTGATTTTGGGTAGCATCGGATGTGCTCTAGCCTTGAAATTTGGTGGAGAGGCTAAGGCACATGAGATCTCCAAGACCCAAAAATCGTTTGGAGAAATTCTACCCGGATGAGGAGTTACTAAAATAATTAATATTTTTAATGGGTTCCTACGTCTAAACTTAGGAAAATGAAAATATTAATGGGTATTAATAAAGATAAGGGTGAGAAGCTTCTAAGAGACGAGGACCAAATCAATCGTTGATTCATCAACAGGAAAAGTATAAGAGAGGACTTGAGGATCATTTGGAAATACACCAGCAGATACTCAGTATCCCAAGGAAAATTGATTCTCAAAGAGTAGATCGATTTCAGAGGGAGAGTTGCAGGGTGGAGGAAGAGGAGTGCATCAGCAGTAGTGAGTGACTAAGGAGGAGGTGACGTACGGGCATTGAGAGACAGCGTAGAGGGAGACGCAGTTTAGGGGAGATGCAGCCCTCACGCAGACGGACGCAGAAGCATACAAACAGACACAGAAGCACGCAAAGTGACACAAAAGTGATGCAAAAGTGGGAGAAGGGTCTCCAGGGTGTCAAAAAGTTTCCAAGGGAAAGTCTCAGGTGTTTTATCTCAGTTTCTCTGTAAAATCATTCCTTGTAAAGCGATTGTTGTTGAAGACTAATAAAACCCTCATCTGCTGCAACCATTTTCCCGCATTGGGTTTTTTCGGGACAACTGTCCAAAAACAACTGCATTGATGTGATTGGTTCTTGTGCATGTATGTCATTGTTATTTTCTCTGTGTAATTATGTGATAACTGCAGTAGTATTTATTTTAATGTTTGTTGAAGGGATTTCGTAAATAAATTATTATGAAGAACAAGTAGGTGAAATAAATCAGTTGCTACAGTAGAATTTCAAGTTAGAAATTTTCACATTCTACTCATACTTTAACAAGTGAATCATTCCAACTAAAAAATAACAACAAAATACCCTGAAATTGCATAACTATTTCAGCAACTCAAAAAAATTTATGACATTAGCATGCCCATAAAATATAATGGCAAAAAGAAACGTCATTTGAGCGCTAACAAAAAATGCTTTACAAGTTCCTAAGCATCATTATAGCCAACTTCCATCTACAGAAATCTTGTCCTTCGCAGAGCCTCAAGCATATTACAAAAAAGAATTTCATGGTACATAGACATTTAACAACTACCTTAATTATTTCCTATAAAAAAAATCCAACAGCATTGAAGCCAAATTAATAGAGTTAAAACATGTTTAAAAGAAACCTGGGAATGTATAAATGGCATGTTAAAGATAAAATAGCTTGTAAGAATGTAGGGTAAACCCCTCATAGAAGCCTTATCACACTACTATGTCCCCAACATAGCCATTTAAAAGCAAGCTTAACCAACCTTGTATTTATGACTCATCAAATAGTACTATGTTATATAACATGAGCTTGGAATAATGTTTTAAGTAAAAGAATAAAATTGAAGGTAAGAATATCAAAATAAGGTTGAACAACTCATTTAACATTTTCTTCTTAATTGATGTGTATCACTTTAATTTTAAGTCCTAAGGGTGTTTTCTTATTTGGCAGACAAACTGATAATCAAGCATTTGCATATTTGAGAACTTTAACAATTACTACGCAAACTTATTAGATACTAAATACTCAAACCTGTCAAGGTTCTGATACCAAGAAACTTTATAGGTTCTAACACTAAGAAGGAAAATTCCAAAATAAAGTAGAATATAATGTCTATCATATGATAGCAAAACATGCTTCACTTAGGTCAGCCCACTATGCAAGAGATGAGGTATCTTCAAAGAGACAACAAAAGATGCCAATATCTTAAGTAATTTCAAAATGCTAATGTCAAGAATCTATTATCAATTTGCACTTTTTTGCCCAAGAAAATCATACCATGAGAACATTATATAACTCAAACTTGTATAGCCCATGAACACATATGCAAAAAACATGTGCAGTAGAAGCTATAAATTGTGTAGATTCCAAAAAACGGATGAAGGAGATTAGAACAGTTGTGGGAATGCAAGTGGTAGTGCAAGTGTGACTCCTGGAAATGTGGGAGTGCAAGTGAAACTCCTAGAAAATGTAGAAAATAATCTAAGAAAGAACGTTGCATAAGTATGGCATCAGAACATCTATAGAAAACTGTGACAAAGGCATGGTGCTACAAAATACTAAATGAGTTTGTCTTAGACTAGAAAGGTGGACAACTCAAGAACATGACGAGAGAGAGAGAGAGAGAGAGAGAGATAGGTCAATGATGCTGATGATGTCAAGGTCTCCTAAGTCTGATGGTTCAAGGCAAGGGAGGCAAATTGGACACTAGCTCATTGTCGAAGTCCTTTGGAACCATCAAGTAGTCCGACCTTATGATCTAGGGCAGTATGTACGGGTGAGGGGACTCCTAGCATCAAGGTCAAAAGAAGGAAACTTCGAATTGGAAGGTAGTCAAACCAACAAGAGGCACTCTACTCTAGATCCATCTGGAGCTGATTTCAAACGCTTTGAGAACATATGGCCTGATGTATGGTTTGCCACCTCCCAAGCGACTTGATAATATCAATTGGTCTCCTAGAGGTGGAAGGTGAAGAGAAACCCGAGGTCTCACCATTTAGTGGTCTACTAACCTCTAAAACTCGGCATAGTCATCCCAAGGTAGGGCATGGCATGCAAGAGTTGAGGTTTGTGGCTGAAGATCCCCCTAATGAAAAGGGCTAAGAATCTATGGTCCTAATAGCAAAAGAAAGTAGAGAGGGAGCCCCCCAAATCCATATACAGGAAATGATGGTGTCCTCTAATCTCATAGTATGGGGGACACCTGAAAATGGGGTGCATCTATGTCTCCTGCTGAAGGTGGCATACTTCGTCGATTCTATCAAATCATTATATATGTTATCTGTCTCTATCTGGAACCAATGATCCCTGACCATGAGTCGTCCCAAAGGGATCTTGAATGAGTGCATCCAATGCCTCTGCTCCAATTTTGGTGCGCTTTGTACTAAGATCAGTGTACGTAACACATTCCCATTGACTTATTTTTATGGTAATTCGTTGGACATTAATACATTGATCTTATTTTATCATTTATGCATATATGGGGGGGCAACTGATAATGCCATTCCACAAAATAATTGCACACAAGCCTATCTAGATAGTAGGTGAAAATAATTTGTAGGAGAAAAATACTTGTAATGACCATTAGAAACATGGAGACCCCCATCAAAGACCAATTATCCCAACTAGAAGAAACTACCAGCAGAATGTCAAGTTGGACAACAAACAAAATGGAGGGAAGTGATTAAATATGTGGAGATGAAAAAAAGACGAGAAAATTTTAGTCCCAACATCATCAATTAAAAGAAGGCAAGGTAAGTTTGGGCAATAACTGAGCAAAAGAGGGTAGTTGCACACCCAGAAGTCTATTGTGAAAGGCATGACAATTGCCCTAGAGGCACTCCTTTTCTAGAATTTGTTTTTTATATATGGATAACCCATAAAAGTCAACCAATGTAAGGAAAAAACAAGAGCATTGTTTAGCAATGAGAATATTAAAAAGAGCAATGTTTCAAAATGGAAATTCTAATAAGAGCAGTGCTTGGAAATAGAAATTCTAACAAGAGCAGTCTTTGAAAATGAAAAGTATATGTTTAATTACATGTATTAAACATTATACTTTGTCAAAAAAATTGCATTTAGATATTTCGATAATGTCATATAACTTCAAAAAGAATTAACCCTAGAAGGTAACAACATGTTCACCCCAATGAGCCAAAGTAAAAAAGAGGTATATCATTGAGCAGTTGCCTATAATATAAGTCTCTAGGCAAGGAGGTGCTCAACTATGGACAATTGTCTTGGTGACTTCTACCTTCACCTTCAATATGAGGGTGATGGAAACCTAATGGACGACCAATATCAGGTTCTAGAGAAGTGATAAATATTTGTGAAGACAAGGTCATATACTCAAGTGGCTCTTCTAAAAAACCAACAAGCACCACCACCCCTTTCCAAAATGGCCCATTGAGTGGGATCTGATTGTATGTGATGTTCACATCAACATTTTTAGCAGAATTCTCAAATGTAGAACTTCAAAATTTTGTATTGAGGTGGAGGTAAAATATAGGTAAAAATAAAATGTGTTATTTCAAGTTAAGAGAGACTATTGGAGTGACGACACTCAATTACTTTATCACTGAGAATCATTAATGTTTATGCCACAAAGTTTCAGTGATTTAAGATCATCTATTGTGATTCATTGTGCATGAAAAATATAACGTTGCAATATTAATACTAAGATATTTCTTTTATTTTCTCTCTCCACCTTTTGGGGATCCTATTTTCCTACAGTTTGAAGGGCATGCCAACTAGCATCAAATTTTGGTTCATCCGTGAAATCATAATTATGATTTAGGAAAGGCAAGGGTAGAAAAGAAAGTAATAATAGGTTGCAGAGGAAATCTTGCAAGATGAGGATGTCTAAAGTGTTTATTCACATTGTAAAGTAAAATATGTTTCCTCATGCTATATTTGCAATCCACACGTCAATGATATCAAGAAGACTAATCCTGTGGTAAAGCTTGTTTCTACAAATCCATAAGTTGATCTTCTTAACTTGATAGGAACACAAGGATTTTTTATTAAATTTCACCTTTATTAGGACTTTTTGTGTATGTGGTTGAGGCCCTCCATATATAAACATGGCGAAACACTTCGCTTTCAATGAATTGTCTTACAAGACAATCGAGGCAAATTTCTTTGTCTATATAAAGATTGTCGAGGTTTACTTGCTACTTTCTTTTGCTATCCAACCCATAGATGGTTGGCCTTATGAGATTGATCATCTCGAACCTATGACATTGATCACCTCCTTTTTCCAACTTATCTTAGCAACTAGGGTGTCAAGCGCCCAATAAATATTGTAGGAAAAAAACACATACAATGGTAGATCTATGATGCAATGTTTGCTCAAATAGATGGCCATAAAGATACCTCCACTTACTAGTCCAAGGTCTGATTGTCAAGGGATTTCCATTATTCCAAGTCCACCGCTTAGTACACCTCAACATCTCATGTCAACAGTTCTAATTCTTCCTTAAGAGATCCATTGGCCTTGGATGCTAGGGGAGCCACAGCAAGGATCAGCAAAGAAGGCTGCATTTATTGATACAGGATCGAGCTCCTTTTGAAGCCTGTTTTATAGTTTCTTTGACTGTCGTTCACCATTGGTTAAGGCAGAAGGAAGAAGTGCAGATTTGACTGGGCTATGTCCATTGCATTTGGACATTGGTATTGATTATCATATTGGCAAGTCAATTTTGACTTTGATTGTACTCTCTCTGCTAAACATTTGATATTAATAATAAGGAAGATTGATCAAGGGTTTCCCCATCTTGGGGTTTTTCCCTGGCTTGAGCCAATTTTTGTGTTCTCTTGTCTTGGCTTGTCTTCTGCGTTTACGGTTTATGTTCTTTCTTCAGTTACTATCAATGTAATAATGGTTTGTGTGATTGCAATGGAAATGTAAATTGGGCTAACATGGAACATTGAAGTAATTAACCTAAGCAGAAAACATGTTAACTAAAATTAATAGTGCCCTACCACATCCTCAAAGAGTATCAAAATCAATCTTAGATGCTTACCTGATCCTCCATTCTTTCTTCATAACATGAAGACAAGAATGATGTGTCTATCTCTGTAGGAATTTACTAGGGAGGATCTACACATTCCTATAAAAGGAGTATTCCCAAGCTCCCTTTTTACAAGGGGCTTGCCCAAGCTCCCTTTCAACTAGGGACTTGTTTCCAACAATAGCTATTTGCTCTTTTGTGGAGATCATGGTATTATCAATTGTTTGTAGGGCTCCTCTTTCTGCATCATGTCATTCAATCATTGACTTCATTTTCTTCATTATGGATCCTTCTTCATCATAACTTCTTTGTAGGGATTCGGCCATCTTTCTTCATCACTTTCCATCAACAAACCATAGGGTTGAACCAATAGCCATGCCATCCTTCCCTTCATCGAAAAGTGATCTTCTAGTCCACATCTGGCTTTACAGCGACCTCTTGCAAGTCATGTTTCTTTGAGGATCTTCCATCCAATCTCATGAGTACAAATTTTAGGTGACTTTCTACAACCCTCTTTCGGTAGCCTTGCAACAACCCAACCAGTTGCTTTCAAGAATCAAAATGAACAATAAATCAAAGTCACCTCTTTATGATGGCCATTCGTAATGACATCAGCCTCTTGTAGCATCAACATCCTGCATATGTATAAATCCATCTCCAAGACACATATATTACCAAGGCTTTCCTTTTTCCATCATATATTTTAGGGTCTTCATACATTCTTTGTGGAGATGTCACAGCTAATCCTCCTAGATATCATATGTTAATCACTTATCCTTATAGATGCATCTTTCCACAAACTCTTCTTTCATCTTTTTCACATATTGCTTTCCACGGGATCTTCTTTACATGGTTCTTTCAACATAGGAACCATGATTGTCAACCACTTCATACTCCATATGAGGTCATAGTATGTTGATTTCATCTTATCAATATGTAGAAGAGTTCAAGGCACAATGTCTACATGCCTTCATGCATCATACAAATGGAAGAGATCCTTCTTCTTCGATCATGCTTATGAGATAGAGCATTCAACCATGCTATAGGCAACTATATGATGACATGACTTATCTATCAAATATATACATACCTTTTTCCTTCTTTTGGTCATCTAGACTTCTTTCTAGCAGCTTCCTTTTTCTGCTTGAAGATGAAAGTACTTCAACCAACTCAACATGTTGCACATCTTCGTCATCATACCTTGCCAGTGGATCCCACACAAGGTAGAATGTGGACTATCTGCGAGGCATTTGCTTCTTCTAAGTAAAGGTGAACCTTCTTATAAAGATTCTAGTGGGGGATCTTGATGTTCCTCATTCTGCAGATTCTCCTTTCTAATAATGATGATGTATGATGACCTCTTTTATCTTTTATATTGCTAGATGACTTTCTCCAACCATATAATACTATTTTGGTTGTCTTTTCATACTTTCAATGAAGATACCATGAGCTACTTCCTTTCTATCATGATGATTGCTTTATATAGACTTCAAAAGTTCAACTTCGACTATATCATGCTTCTATGATGACGTTATCTCTATCTTAGCTATAATGCATCCTATCATACTTGTGATGCTCTCCATCATGACTAATATAGACAAAGTGAAGGAGGTTATTTCAGTCATAATAAAGGTCTTTCACTTCCTCCTCCTTTGAATTCTTCTTTTCAGGTTCTTCCACTTCTTCGATAATATGGTTTCCATTTCTATCTTTTATTTTCTTGTCCTTTTTTAGTTTAGGATAATTCCTCTTAAAGTGCCCATATTCATTACATTCATAGCATTGGATCTTTGACATGTCAAGCTTCTTCTTTTTCTGAGGATTAAACTTTCCAAACTTTCATTTCTTTCTATCCATAACTGCATATGCTTGAGTTTGTTCACTTGATCCAACATCGCTCTTTTTCTTCAACCTAGTTTCTTCAATCTTACATAATGCCCAAAGTTCACTCAGTGGAGTGGCTTCCTTCTTTCCATAGATACTTGATACAAAATTGCCCCATTCATCAGGTAGTGCATTGAGCACAACGGTGGTCATTTCTTTATTAGACATTATTCCTCCTAGTTCTTATAGTTGATCACTTATTTGAGATACCCTCATAAGGTATGAGGCTACCCCTTTTTCCTTTGATACCTTCATTTTGTACAGTTTGGTTCTACATGATATGATTTATCCTACAGTGCTTACGAAAAACAATTCAACCAATTTTTCATAGATATTTTTCGATTTCTCCAACTTTGCTACATAAGGGATGAGGGAATCCTTGATTGATTCTATGAGGATTCTTTGAGCCCTTATTACCCCTTTCATATACTTCTATAGTGCTTGAGCTTGCTCTTGAGATGGTTTGGAGATTGAACCCTTAACATATTCACGAACTTCATTCTCTATGAGGATCAAATCTATCCTCTTTTTCCATGGAAGGAAATTTGATGACCCAACCAGTTTGTTTCTCTCCTTGCAGAATGAAGTCATGTCGATCGCAGATTCAGACATAAATAGGAAATGGTTACTTGTCAAGTGAAGATCCTCCTTTTGAAGATGATATCTTCAACTTGATGCCTTCTTGATGATGTCGATAATTGAAGGATCCCTTCTTGATTGATGATTTCTTTCTTGAAGATGTCTTCCTTCTTCAAAGATGACAATGCTTCATTTTCAAGAGAGGGAGACAATCTTGATTCCTTTGATGATGATGGCAATGCTTCTTTTTACTTCCTTGGGTGATGATTGTAGAATGTGTGAGCTTCCCAAGAATGCTTCAAGTGTAGAATTCTTCTTTGAATGAGCTAGGGTTTTTGAGCTCTTCTTCTTCCACAAAGTGTTGATCTTCTCGATGATATGATCCTTGGGTAGTTCTCTTTGATGTTCCTTAATTCCTTCCTCCAAGATGAGTGTGGATTAGTCCTTCTTGATGATCTTCTTCAAGTTGCCTTTCCTTGTTGTCGTCACCTCAGCTTTGATACCGTGTTGAGAAAACTAGGGGCAACTTAAAAAGATGATTTCTCTAACCTTGATAACTACTACAAGTTGTAAGTCAGGGCCTAAACCTCTCCTCTTGAGAGGAAAACCCACAAGAACTCTTCTCTTCTTATAGAACTTCAACTGACGAATTCCAAGACCTATGACCCTTGACAAAGACCCCTCCAAGACCAAGTCAACCTTCACAGCTTCCAGCAACCTTTCTAACAACTTCGATCCCAACAACTTTGACCCCAGCAACTTCGATCCCAACAACTTCGACCCCAGCAACTTCTTTGCTGCAAATTTCGACTACTACAAAAACCCTAGCTCTTACACGTGTCGAAAAAATGGTGATTTTTTCCTTCCTTCTCCTTTGCTTAACTTGGTTCTTCGTTCTTTGGAACACAGCTTGCAAAGTAGAACTTTTGGTGCCCTAAATCAACTCCTTTCTGCAATTTGATCTTGTTGTAGTGATGAAGCCAAAGCCAAATGCCCCACTATAGAATATTAGACTTGGAAAATTTTGTACTTTAACGATGTTTAATCATATAAATAATGTACATAACCACATGTAATACAATATAAGTTGCATGTGTATTCTACTTGTGTAGCAAACCCAATCTTCTAGGAGATGAGGTTTTCAAGTCCTAAAGGAGATGGGGTCCTCTAGTGACATCCTCAAGAACAACTCCCACTAAAAACGTTTACTCGATGAAGGTACAATTCATTATTACATATTCATACACAACAATATAAGACAATATGTAACTTCAATTTAGAAAAAATGTCAAATATATTTTAGTTGAAAACATCACTCATAAGCAAAAGCAAAGACTTTTCTAAAATAAACTACCCACAACCAGGAAAAGAAACCCAGAATCACAAGAAATTAGAAATTACCAGTTCTGAAAGTCATTCGCTTTCACATGAAAGCCATGGCAGCAACCCTCTACCCATTGAGCCAAAACTTCCAAGAATTGTCTAGA
Organism: Pinus taeda; assembly: GCA_000404065.3. Taxonomy (NCBI): domain Eukaryota; kingdom Viridiplantae; phylum Streptophyta; class Pinopsida; order Pinales; family Pinaceae; genus Pinus; species Pinus taeda. The sequence goes on along the minus strand of APFE030794714.1, from coordinate 149,420 downwards.
TGCCTTCCCAGCAGGTTGTAGCTTCACAAGGGAGTGCCTTCACTGCGTGTATATATATAAAGCTGTATATAGTTTTAACGTTAATACATATATAAAGTTACATATACTTTTAAAGTTAATACATATATAAAGCTATATATACTTTTAAAATTAATATATAAAAATATATATAAGAGGAACAAACCCAATGACGAACCTCATTCGAATTTCATCAGAAAATTTGAATTTAAACCAAAACAAATATATGTCGAACTCAAACTTGGTCTGAAACTGTATCATTAGGCTTAAACCAACCACAAGATCCTCTTCCATGGTGCCAATAATACACTTTTAATAGAGGAGGGATCCACTCATGCATGTTCTTGTTCACAGTAGAGAGCCTAGTACCAGAAAACTTGGTATTCAAAGCATGAACCAATGTTATCAGAATCGGACCGATCATCGAATTATTTGACCCTAAAACATGGAACCAGACCAAAAAGGACTGGAACCATAAAAAACTGGGCAAAAAACGCTCAACCAAAAAATAAATAAATGTACAAATTTTGCAAATATATATATATGAACCCAAACCAGCACTGAGTGCAATCCATCTTTGAAACAAAATTACATTAGGAAATAGGCTCTAGATATGCCTACATATCATTGAAATCAATGGCTGTATTGGAATTCTCATCATCAAAATCAAGATTTTGTTTGAGGGATGGTAAATTTTTTCAAGCGTGCTGCTCTTGATTCAAACCCTCATACATGACAGTATCCAATGGAAATGTTGCAATCCCCCACTCTTGAAATTTTGAAAATTGTTAAGTCTGCTGGATTCTAGGTGGGATCCAAAATAATACTTTCTTCGTAGGAATCCAATGAGGTTGGAACTACTCTCAAACATCCTGAAACAATCAACGGTAAAATCAAAAATTCAAGTCATAGGGCCCTAGGGTTAAATATTAGTCTGTCCCACTCATAAATTATTGTTTTAAGGAAAAAAAATTGCATTACAAGGGTCCTTAGTCGCATTTAACAGAACCAGCTGATTCGCTGAAAAAGGCCCGTTTGGTACTGAACTGGCCAGTTCCAGTTCTGTGCCACTGGTCAGAATAAGGGAATCAAAACAATCAGACAGGCTGGTTTAACCAGTTCTGGTCCGATTCTGATAACACTGATGTGAACTACCGTTTTGACAGGCCCATCACCCTTAGAACCATTAAGCACAATGTACTCGAGAGAGCTTTCTCAAGAGACTAGTTCCCTTTGCAATAAAAACTATCGCTACATTCCACACCACTTCCAATTGGACCTTTCGAGGATATCTGATCCCCAGTACCATGAGAAACTGCAGCAAACATAAACCCATCTGTTCTACAGTCTAAGTCTTCTGTAAAAGAAACTGTACCCATATTTCTCTCCGCTATGGCACCCTTCGCTGTTTCAAAACCTGCAAAATTGGACACTGAACGACTAAAAGAAAACCCCTTACCAAACCTGCCACAGTCATACTGTCCTCCTCTACTGTTGTACAACACTCCCACACACCTGTATGAGAGCCTTCAATATCCCCTGCAATGTCTGTAGCTCCCTCTATACCACCACAGATTCTCCCAACACTATTCTCTTCCATCCTGTGGATTGCATCCTATTTTTCACCTTCATCTATAATAAAGTCTTGATGTCTTAAGATGAAGCTATTAAATCATGAGTTAACTAACTTAGTTATTAAATGATTATGGATGTAGGAACTATATAACTGCTCTCTCTCCTAGTATTATATAATGAAACACTGATTCACTCAATAATGTATCAATCCATTCTCTCTCATTCGTATGTGTTTTCCTGTCTACATTCTTATGCCTAAAATGACATTTGGCTAGGCAAGGAATTATAAACAGTGTTCAGTAACTTAAGAACTTTTCAAGACTTCACATCTAAATATGGAAGCTGTAACGACATAAACGCATGCTTTACAGGAAACCTTGCATACCTCTCAGGATAAACAAGTGGACCATATTCTCATCCATATATGAATTCCATTTAACATCCTTCATATGATTTTCTCTTAACACTATTTTTCCTATCTTCTTCACTTTCACAAAGTTCTCTGCGTCTGAAACAGCATCGAGCCTCCTTGGCATTATACTATTACTTTCAGTCAGTGTTGATAATATCGGTGATATTTCGCGAAATATTGTGGACATCGTGCTTTTTTCCGGGAAATGAAATATTGTCTGGAAAATTTCGCAATATTTTCGCATTTGAAAATATTGCAATATTTTTGAAATATCGCAAGACTACCCAAAATATCACCGAGCGAGAACCCTCTTGCCAATATTTTTAATCTGAAAAAAATGAATATATTATGCATTTTTTAATGTGCCTATATTTTCGCCGATATTGCCGAGATGTTTTCAGGACCCTCACCGATATTTTGCCAATTCCGATATTATCAACGCTGCTTTCAATTAAACAAGGCACTGTGCATTCGCCAGTGCTTAATATAATGCATTTTCCTTTTAACATGTAAACCCTAGAAATCCAATCCCAATATATCGCAGTCATCTCTTTAAACTATCTGTCATTTGTTCATGGCTCTTGAATCTTGTTTTCAAACAACTTAAATAAAACAGTGCGAAACACGCATATGGATTTCCAAATGAATTGATTGAATTAATTGAGCAACAATACTCAATAATAATACAGAGATATTTACAAAGATAGAAACATCAAGTTTCTATGTTAAAGAATCAGTTTCATCTAAGAAACTGCTAAAAGAATAAAATTAGCAACAGCTAAGAGAATGAGCATTAAACTAAAATAGTATTATTCTAATATTAAAATTATTAATGGGAATTACCCCTGTTATGGTGAATTGGAAAATTAACACGAAAATAAATTCTATGGAATTATTGAAATTGAACAAATTATTTATCAGCCTACCAAAAGACAACAAATGTGTTTTCTCGGGCAAATAACAAATGTGTTTTCACAGGATACATGAACAGTAAGAAGTATGAACAGTGTGGAATTGGGTTTGCAAACAACTTCCCTTACATCCGTCCCCTTAAGTATGGATTTGGTCTTTAACATGAAGACTACCTAGTATGTCTTCATATTTCAACTCTAAAATGATATTGAATACAACGATTAATGTTCTATAGAAGTCATCCATCATAATCTTTCCACTCTTGATTTCCGGTCATTAACTCCCTATTTATCACAACCTAGATATCAGATGAGCTTTTCTGATATATTGCACTGATTCTATGTCCTTGTACATTTATTTTCACCTTTTCTCACATAATTTTGCAAGATTCCTAACACATGGGATTTTCCATGAACAGAAATAAGCAACTGCAACAGAAATAATCTAAAGCAAGTCCTGCTCAGTTAAGTCAATACTAACATGACTAGAAGTACCAGATCACTGAGAAAACTTATAGGAGAAAAGATGTTTAAAATTTTCAAACACATTTTTCTCCAAGCCAAGAAAAGAATAGCTTTTGGATATACCTCCAAAGCAATGCCGACTGTGATTTTCGTGTAGCTAAACGGTTGCTATTTTCTAAGGTCAAAGTCTGCAAACCAGGCTTATGGATTCCTTCTGGTGTACCTTCTCTTATGCTAGCACTCATTGGCAGACCCAATTCTTCCCCTTTATCCTCTTCCCTCAGTGAAACAAGTACCATTCTGAGCATTGTTAAAAAAGGCTGGTCACTGTCCAATAATTGCTGCAATGCAATCATCCCTCCCATTACACCTCCAGATCCTCCTCCAAATGCAAGCCCAATACCAGGACCACATTCATCTAACAACAAAGCCTGAAGCATTGCAACAGACTTCTTGATAAGTGGAAGTTCAATCCATTCTCCCTTCTCATCCTTTTCAAAGGCAGAATTCCATGTTTCCCATCCGCTACCACCACCGCCAAAACTTTCAGGCTTAGGTGGAAAACCAACACCATACCACATACGGCTTCTACGCTTCCATCCTTCAGATAAATCCACTGCACAGCTACCATAAGAGACAAATGCACATCGAACAGATTCATAAGGTTCAGCTGCTGCAGCTGCTGTGAGGCGTTCCATTGCTGCTGCAGAAATTTGCCCATTTGCATCAGCCATTGAGGCAAGAACCTGATTGCAATAAAATAAAACACGAAAAGCATCAGACATAACGATATGAAGTTAAAGTCAAGCTGAACAGCAATATAGATTACCGATAATTAACAGAAACAGAAAACCTAGAACAGTTGTTAGCATCTTCATTATAAAACATATAAATGTCACAGTACTAATAGCTTACAAAACAATTAAAAATCTAGTTTGCAAATATGATCCCCACTAAATGAGAGAACCAAGAGTTCAAGTCAAAAAAATTAAGAGTGCCAAACAACAAATCAAACAGGAGCATGTGTAGCATGCATTTTTCTTTAATGTATCTTTCTTTCAGAAGAACTCACTATCTTGTGATAAAAACATAAGGTTCTTAAAAGTTTTCCCTCTTGTCAAAGTATACCATGACAATGTGACAATATAAAAAGGCAGTGGCATATAATATTTTGCAAGACTTGAAACAACCATAAACATTTTCATATCACCCAATATCTATTTCCTAAAACTTATATGAAAAGATAAATACCATATTTGGTAGACAAAGCTGGATAACTCACTTCAAGAGAAAGGCCTCCTGAATCATTTGAGGAAGAAAACCTTCTATAACCTGGATTATCACCAGCCTCTGCTCCTGGCTTTCCAAAGGAGAGTGAGTTCCCACCACTAGAAAATGCAGTAGAAACAGGTGAATCAGGTCCATTCACAGACAGCATAGTATTAAAAATCTGGCACTGAAAACGGAGATGGTCTTCAACAAGCATCAGAACCACAATAGCATTCTCTGCCAATGCCATAGAGAGGTATGTTGCTGATTCTGCTTCAGCTTTTGCAGCCTGGGGTGATAAGCCTCCTGCAGCAACTCCAGCTGCTGCAGCTGCAATAACTTGGGTCTGCTGCAAAACAATGCAAAACACCTCAATTCATCACAATCATGGCTACAAAAACACAGATCCTTTTGAATTGGAAAATCTGCACAGCAGAAATGAACTTAAATGTGAAACATATCTCTCATAAAAAATGCTGGCAATGTCTCAAAACAAAATTAACCTCCCATGATGGCAATGATGACAGAAAAGTAAAGCCAAGTATTGCCATTTGATTTACAAACTGGACATGTAGCTATTAGGTAATATTTCTTTCTCCGTTTATTTGAATCTCTCTAAATTGTCTGTGGGTAACTACTCTTGACTATTCACAAAAACTCTCCCACCATAGAAGAGCCTGCTCAGCCATCTTTAGTCCTAAAAGGTTATTGATCAGTGTACTCTTGACAGTATGCCTCTAGTTTTCTGAACCAAATGTCAATTGTCTTAGCATTTTTTCTCAATCAATTGGATGAATCTCAACCTTATCCACTGCCATAAAATCTTTGGGAAACAATGTGGATCATATAATGATATCCGTATGCAATAGAAATACCACACTATGCCATTTCCATAGGCAAAATACTTGGAGAGCTAGCTCCATTATTATTAAGTCTCTGCAATATATCAAAATCACAAATATTGGTGAAAAATTTTGGTCTCATGTCAATTTTCTCCTATAAATTCGCTCCAATATTACTTCTCTCTGCACACAGGACACTAGGAATATTCTTTCAAATACTTCAATAATATTGTTGGGATTTCTTATTACTACACTATTACGTGAATTTCTTTTCCTTCTTCATGATAGGAATGAGAAATTACTGTTATAATTTCCATGTCAAAATATTTGTTATCATTTATACATTTTCTAGTTTAATTTCCAAGTATTTTAGATCCAAGCTGTGAAACCAAGTTTTGATTCAGAAGTGGATGCAAAAAACCAGAATCGGAATAAAACAACCACAAACAACTTTTCTACTCGTGAAAACAAGACAACCAAGAAGGTTTTAACTGTAGTTTTCCATGCTAATCAAAGATAATTCTCCACCGCCAAAGGTTTGGCTTTATAATCCTTTTGTTTAAGACCTATGTTGCAGGAAATGGCACCCAGCCCCGCATAGCCATATTGGAAATGCCAATACACCACTGAATTCCAGATTTGGAAATACCCTGTGTAAGTGGTTGTTTTTGCTTGTGCAGGCTCACTCAAGTGCCAAACATGGCATCGGGTTCTTCTATGGACCAAAACAATTAAATTAAATAGAAATACCACTAAAAATTATCTCTAATCACTCCATAGACTAATTTATCTCTAATCAATCCACTCTCTAGTTCTGCGGAATAAACACTTTGTTCTATTTATGTAATTATATTTGACTTTAGCTCATCATTTATTTCATTTTCAGCACATATAGCCACATATAAAGACTGATTTTGGATGTATAGCCCCATGCATATAGGCCAACATTGAAATCTTGGATGTATAGCCTCATTTATAAAGGCTAAATTTGGATTTTGCACCATGTAATCATCTATGGGAATTAATATAGACATGGCTTTCCTCCTAAAATGTCATTTAGGTATATCATTATTTTTTCTTGCAAGATGACGTTTCCATTTTGAGGAGACTCACATTTACAGGTGTTTCCATTTCAGAAACTTCCAGATGTTTCCACATTTTATGCAACTTAGTTTGAGACAATCAATATAAGAATTACCATAATTTGCAGTGTGCCTATACCTAAAATCGCACTAACACTACAACTACTAAAATAACTGAAACTGAGCAAAAGATATTATAACAATGAATCTCAAATAACACAAAATGAAACCAAAAACACAAAATCAATGGGGACACCTGACACATCCATGGGTTGATTGCACCTACAAATCTAGATTAATGGAAAGAAACTTTGTGAATCATATTTCTGAAATGATACGAGTTATAAATAAAAGGGGGGAACACCTACCAAAAACGACAGGGTATAAACCCTAACTGAAAGCTGAAGTTACAAGTAAAGAGGTAAGGCCCTTCTTACATAAGAGGGTTTTTACAAATATTGATATAAATAAATCAAAAATCTCATAAAATAGCTACAACTTTTCTATATAGCTCATATAGGTATGCAACATATTCCTATGATATCAATACTACTTTTTTGGTCCCTCTACTTGAGCCTTGGTCCGCTACTACTTTCCATTTCGTTCATTACTTTGGTCCTTCTTCTAGGATGGGATAGAAGCTAAGTTGCAGGAAACGTGGGCCTAGGGGTCGTTTCCCTGGGGAAACGAAACGGAAACGCGTTTCCCCGTACCGTACGGCGTGGAAACGCGTTTCTGTACGTACGGGGCGCGTTTCCCGAATGGAAACGCGCCCGTTACGTACGGAAACACGTTCCACGCGCCGTACGGGCCACGTTTCCATCAATTGACACTGTTTTTTATTTTTTTTTTGCTATAATTTAATTAGTTTTTGGTTCTACTGATTCTAGAACCATTTAAAGTATAAACTAGCAGTGCCTCTCATTCCTATAATGTTTATGATTGCAATATATATATTAATAATTTTTAAATTTTTTTAATATATCTATAATAATATATATTATATATATATTAGTATATATTATTATAATATTCGCGTTTCCCCGTTTCCAAAATTTGGGGAGGTCGCGTTTCGTTTCGCTTCCGCGTTTCGTTTCGCTTCCCCGTTTCCCCGTTTCGTGCAACTTAGGATAGAAGCAAAAGTGGAGACAGAATTTCAAAGTGGAACCCAAAAAAATAAGTCGAAAGCATTGTTGTAATTTTAACTCAATCTACAACGTGAACTAGAATGCCACATCCAATGAAGTAATATTTAGAATACCAATTTCCTTCTAAAGATGACAAAATAACCCTCCAATAAATTTAAGCTCAAGTGTCTCATCTAGATTACATAGCTCCATTTTTTGATTTGAAGTGTTTCATTTTCATAAATATACTACAGATGTGATGGACATAGCAACAGTCACAGGATGATGCCATAGGTATTCTGTTGTTCCTCAAATTGTCCTGGCAACTAGAACAATGTTAAGGCATTCAATGAAGATCTTGTAGATCTTCCCACTTTAGGTTAAATACTGGCCTACGTTAACCACAGGGGGTATCCCCGTATTCGCTGTTATTCACTAAGAGATAAGAATCTTACAATAATAATATGTAATCAAGAACAGACCAGATAATATTTGGAAGTCATTCAAAACGTATGGTAAGGCTCGTATTATATGAAATTTAATCCACTAACCAAGTTCATCAATAACTGTATTGTAGCTCTTGTTGATGTTTTTGCAGTTTGCAGCATCGAGAAGACATTCTCCCATGGGATCATGCTGACTTGACTAGGGGGCAATGATACATTCACCTGTGGGGCCATGTTAATTTGGCTAAAAGGGTGTATGGCCCAAGGAAGTCTTTTTACATTTAGCTCTAGTGTCTGGCTTAGGGAGATTGGCACATGATACTCACATTGCCTGCTCCAGGATGGAGTGATCTATTTTTTATAGAGCAGAGTTGATTTGTTTATTTAATGGGGCTTTTCCACCCACTAGAAGGATAAACAATTCTAGTCTAATGTTGAGTTGTAATTTAGGAATATGTGAGGAAGGTAGACCGAGTTTGACTATTGCTTGACCCATTTCTGTTGTCGTTCATTCAAGTCCCTTTGTCCCAAGAAATGGCGCAAGTTGTTGTGGTTTGTCCTGACTACGGATCTATTGCCCACCAGAGACTATCTGAACTTTGCCAATGCGTGCATGATAGCTAGCATCTCCTTGTCATATATGGAGTAAAGTCTTTTTGTATCCATAGGTATTCTATTGTTCCTCAAATTGTCCTGGCAACTAGAACAATGTTACGGGATTTGTAGGAATTTACAGGGTAAGTTCCTCAGACAGAACACCAGAAGGAAACCGCTCACAAACAGATCACAGATCAATACACCAGTATTTTGACGTGGTTAAAACCCTCAGAGATGGAAACAGTCCACGGCCTGCGCCAACGTGGCTACTACAGGCAATTTATTAGTAAAAGAATGAAAATTTACATAAGCTTCTCTCATGCACGGTTAACCTACAAATGACCCTCCATGCGCTTTAAATGGAATTCATGGACCAATCGGGTGTCAAGCCACGGATCAAGTGTCGGTAATACCGAGGAGAGAATGAACCGTCGGATCACTACATATCGTGACCGTCGGATTGTAAGTTACAAAATGTACAACGGTAAAGAAACCACACTTACCTAACTTTCTATACCTAACTCTATACTAGACCAAGTGAACTTAAAACTATTTCCTATGTTGTCGGAATATCCTAACATCCCCCTTAAGAAACAAACTTGGGATAGGATTGAGGATTTACAAATATGACACAATAGGAGAAGGAAGGAGGCACTAGAGCCTATCCCCCCTTAGTGACAACTTCCTGAACTCCAAGCATATATCGAAGTTTAGTGAACTTCGCCTCTGTGAGAGCCTTTGTGAAGATGTCTGCAACCTGATCATCTGTTGAACAATATTGCACTTCAAGAACATGGTCATGAATGAGCTTTCTGTTGAAGTGCATGTGAAGTTCAATGTGTTTGTTGCGCTGATGCTGAACTGGATCTTTGCAAAGCTGAATGGCACTTTGATTATCACACCAAAGTGTAGTCGGATGCTGCTTCTCAAAGCCAAATTTTGATAGGATCTGACGAAGCCACAAGGTTTCCTTACTAGCTTCCACGGCACCATGATACTCTGCTTCTACTGACGAAAGAGAAATGGCAGCTTGTTTCTTACAACAAAGCCCATGTAATAGGTCCTGAACCAAGAGTGAAGACATAACCGGCAGTAGACTTCCGATCATCAGGGTCACCAGCCCAATCAGAATCAGTGAAACCAACTAATAGAGGAGTTGCTTTGGCACTGTAATGAATCCCAAACTGTAGTGTACCTCGAACATAACGAAGTATTCTTTTAGCTGCTTTCCAATGACTTTCACGGGGGTTTTTCAAAAAACGAGCAACAAGGCCAACAGCAAAGGAAAGGTCAGGACGAGTATGGGTTAAATACAAGAGTTTTCCTACAAGTTGATGGTATAAGGTAGCATCAACTTCAGGAGAAGTACAAGAGACTGAAA